>OZ004716.1:47997914-48093567 GCA_963924515.1 Vespertilio murinus | reverse complement strand
GCCGGCAAATATTTTTCAGGGCCAAGAAATCGTCTTATATGCCGGCGAATACGGTAAATCAAATGGAAGCAAACAGTTTGTCAGATATAGAGTTCAAAGTAATGGTTGTAAAGATGTTTCAGGAATTTAGGAAAAGTTATAATTGCACACACAAAAAAATTTTTTGAAGTCAGAAATGAAGAATACAATACAAGATGTCATGAATACACTGGCCGGTGCTGGCTGGCTCATTCCTCTAGAGCATTGTCACATACACCAAAGGCTGTGGGTTCAATTCCTGCTCAGGAAACATACCTAGTTGTGGGTTTGGTCCCTGGTTAGGACGCATACAGGCAACAAACAATCAATGGCTCTCTTTCTCCCTCTCTCATTCCCTTCCTCTCCCAAAAATCACTTTTAGCCTTGGCTGGTGTTTCTCAGTGAGTAGAGCATAGGCCCCTGCACCACAGAGTCTCGGTTCAATTCCAGGTCAAGGGCACATACCTGGGTTGCTGGTTTGATCCCCAGCCCCAGTCAGGGCATGAGAGGGAGGAAACCAGTCGATGTGATTTTCTCACAGTTTCTCTCTTCCCCAAGCTCCTCCCTACCCCCTGCCTCCATCCACTCTCTCTCAATAGCAATGGAAAAAATATCCTCTGGGCAGGATTAACAAAAATAAAATAAATAAACTTTTAAAAAGCATATCCTCAGTTGAGGATTTTGAAAAAGAATACACCGGAAGGAATAAACCATTGGTTAAATGAAAGATCAAATGAGTGATTTGGAAGACAAGGTAGGAAAAAACAATCAGAACAGCAAACAATGAAAAGAATGAGGACAGTGAAAGGGACGTTGGGGACAACAGGAAGTAGAATAACATCAGCAACATAGGGGTTCCAGAAGGAGAAGAGAGAGCGCAAGGGATTGAGGATTTACTTGAAAAAAATACTGACTAAAAATGTCCCTAAACTAGTGATTAAAAAAGACACAGAAGTCCCAAACAAGAAAAACCCAGAGGCCCACACCAAGACACATTATAATTAAAAAGGCAAAGGTTAAAGAAAAAGAGAGAAACTTTTAAAAATATATATATATTCCATTGATTTTTTACAGAGAAGAAGGGAAAGAGATAGTTAGAAACATCGATGAGAGAGAAACATCGATCAGCTGTCTCCTGCATACCCCCTCCTGGGGATGTGCTCACAGCCAAGGTACATGCCCCTGACCGGAATCAAACCTGGGACCTTTCAGTCCACAGGTTGACGCTCTATCCACTGAGCCAAACCGGTCTCCACAAGAGAGAAACTTTTTTTAAATGCATTCTTATTGATTTCAGAGAGGAAGAAAGAGAGCATGAGAGAGAAACATCAATGATGAGAGAATCATTGATCAGCTGCCTCCTGCATGCTCCACACTGGAGGTCAAGCCCACACCAGGAATGGAACCTGGTTTATAGGTCAACTCAACCACTGAACCACACTGACTGGGCTTTAAATATTTATAGCTGAGTACCTTGGATGTGGAAATGTATGACTCAACAAATTTGTGAAATGGTCACTATCTAATTGTTCAAATCTGTTTTTTCTTCATTCAAATCATTGTCCTTTGCTGGGAGATCAATAACATAAACTGTGTCACAGGTCCCCGAATCTGTCTGTGTCCATGTTGAAATCTGGGTTGCCTCCCATGTGGGTGCTTGCCCAGTTCGGGGAAAGGAATTCCCACTGTGAGGGAGGAGCCATGCTCAGGGGAGGAGGGGCCCAGAGGAGGCAGCGATGACTCAGAGGTTTCAAAGGAGAGCCATGAAGAAACAGCTGGTGCTGACCTACAGAAACAGGAAGTCAGAGAAGGGAAGTGGGTGTGTGGGAAGTCCACAGTCTCAGTGGGGCCCTGCTTTCCTCTGAGAAATGGAAATCAGTCTTCTCAGCACCTCACGGGCCTCCCTCTCCCCTGGGGTGGGGTCCTCCCTGGCACCTCCAGGCACCAAGGAGAGTGGAGCAGCCTTCACTTCCTCATGGGAGCACTTCGCAGAGACCATCAACTCACTCCATGTGCCCCATTGAGCCCTTCTGAGCAGTGAGTATCCCCCACCCACCACAGACTCAAGATGTCTCATCTGTGTCATCCAACCAGCCTCCTTCCTGGTCTTCCAACCCAGGCGCCACCCCTTCTCCACGCCTCTCCTCTGTCCACCTCCTGAGGACTCTTCCTGTAGCCTCATCTGGTCTGAGCCTGCTGCACCCCTCCACCAGTTTCCACCTTCCAAAGAGATCCTAGTTGCACATCTGATATTCAAGGCTGTGAATGGTCAGGTTGAGCTAAACTCACCAGCCCCAGCAAACATGATTCTCCCTCCACAACCCAACTTACTCAGTAACCCACACTCCCCTCCACACCAAACCACACTCAGAAATGAAGCTGTTTAGAAATTCTGTGCAGTCAAGGGAACGTTGGAGTTTTATTACCAACTAGAGGCCCAGTGCATGAAATGCGTGCACAGGGGTGTGTGTCCCTCAGCCCAGCCTGCACCCTCTCCAATCCCTTGAGGTATGTCTGACTGCCCATTTAGGCCTGCTCCTGGTAAGATCACCCTCTCACAATCCAGGATTGCTGGCTCCCAACTGCTCACCTACTTGCCTTCCTGATTGCCACTAACTCCTTCTGCCTGCCAGCCTGATCACCCCCTAACCGCTCCCCTGCTGGCCTGATTAATGCCTAACTGCTCCCCTGCCAGCCTGTTTGCTCATAACTGCCCTCCCCTGAAGGCCTGCTCACCTCTAACTGCCCTCAACTGCAGGTCTGGGTCCCCCCAACTGCCCTTCCCTGCAGGCCTGGTCACCCCCAACTGCCCTCCCTTGCAGGCCTGGTCCCTGTCAACTGCCCTCCCCTGCTGGCCATCTTGTGGTGTCCATCTTGTCTCCACATGTGGGCAGCCATCTTTGACCACATAGGGGCAGCCATCTTGTGTGTTGGAGTGACAGTCAATTTACATATTACTCTTTTATTATATAGGATAGAGCCCTGGTGCACAGGTAGTGACCATCTGGTTTGCCCTGAAGGGGGTCCCAGATCACAGTGGGGTTCCCTTGTGGCATAGGGTGGCCTGGGAGAGGATCCTGTGGTGATTTTCAGGATGGCCACACACTCCAGTGACCCAAGTGCAGGCCCTGGTATCTGGTATTTATTTATCTTCTATAACTGAAACTTGGCAGCCTGAGTAGAGGTCAGGGCAGGCGGGAAACTTGGCTTCCTCCATTGCCAGGGAAACCCAAGCCTCTTGCTCACTCTGTGGCCGCAGCCATCTTGATTGGGGTTAATTTGCATGCTCACTTCTGATTGGCTTTGTAAGCATGGCTGGTGGGCATAGTGGAGGTACAGTCAATTTGCATGTTCCTCTTTTATTAGTGTAGATGGTGTTAACAATCAATAAAGCCGGTCTGAATGACATTTTCACATAATAGTCGCCTTTTTAAATCAGAAATCTTTTCATACAATCTGTTGATTCAAATTTATCCCATTGACTTGGGAGCTAAAATCCCAAATATTTACGTGGTTGACTAGACCCGTGTAACTTGCGTGAGCCTTCGACTGACCACTCTCACGTCTGACCACAGCTCAAGATCCTTCTGGTCCCAGACAACCCCCCACCCAGCCCACCACCTCTGGGCTTCTCCCTGCTCCTGCCTTGGGTCAGTCCATGCCTAAGAAGGACCCCCTCAGCTAGGATCCAGGTTGCATGGCATCTACCTGTCATTGAACCTCATTATCGCATTTCCTTTAGTCTCCCAACGGGTACATGAGACGGTAACTAAACTGTTTGTTGCCTAAATATCGGTAACATCTGCTTCATTGCTCTCACCGCATGAGTCCAGGGAAGGGATCCCTGATCTTCAGGTACTCCAGTGCCTGGCCAGTGACAGCCCAGGGTTACTGCTCAGTAAGTACTGCCTGATAGAGGGAAAAGGGAAGAATGGCACTGACGGAGGCTCAGGAAAGGGAAGTGTCCTACACAAGCTCGCAGAGGGTCTAGAAAAGGCAGAGCCAGAATTGGGCCAGAAACCAGGTGGGGTCCTCTCCTGCCCTGCTCCTCCACCCTCCTCACCTGGGACGGCTGTCACCCTCTGGATTTGGGTTTGGCACGAGGTGGAGGCAGAGCCTGTGGGGTCTGGTGAGATTCGGGTTAGTCTCAAGAGTTCCCACAGTTTGCTGTCCCCTAAGACTCACCCTGGGAGGGGGGAGGGGGGGGCTACTTCCCTTCCTGTGAGGCCACTGATGAGGAACCAGTGACGTTATCACTTGGGGACTGTACCTTTCACAGCCCATGCTTGGGACCATGTGAGGAAGCACCCCACCCAGAGCCTGCCTGCCTGCCCTTCTGGAACTCAGTAAGCTCCGGGGAAAGGGGATAGGGGCTTAAAAGCTTGGTAGCCGTCGCTGGGCTGACAGAACGGTTAAAAGACAGAAGAAAACGTGCATGTGTGGAGTCTCAGGAAAGAGAAGGGAACTCCCCAAGTTCACGCAGACTCTGTGAGAGGCAGGAGCTGGTGCCTCCTTCTGCTCTGCCCTGAGCCCTGTACCCTCGGGTACTGGGACCAGGGTCACCCTCTGGATTGGGGCTGGACAGGAGGTGGAGGCAGAGCTTGGGGTGGGGGGGTCTGCTGAGACTCACATCTGGTCCTGAAGGTCCCGGGACCTGCTGGGTCCTCAGCCATCCTTCAGGGAGAGCAGAGTGAGGCTGATGAGGAAACAGGGACCTGTCACCCAGAGCCAGGACCCTGTCACAACATCCCTGCATCTGCTTGTCCTGCTCAGCTCTGTGGACTTTATCCATCATCGGTGCCACTGGGGACCATGGCAGACAGCACCCCAGCGTTGACCTTCATTGTCCTCCTGGGCCTTGGTGAGTTTGTGGGGAAAGCGGGAGGGATGGGGTCCTCACCCCTCCCAGGTCCTGGCCTTGCGAGAACCCAGGACCCAGAAGGCTCAGTGGGGACTGAGCTTCATGGGGAGGAGACGTGCTCAGCCCCAGCTCTGTCCCCAGTGCTCAGGGGCCCCCCAGGCCTGGAGCTCCTGAGTGCGGTTGGGGACGGTTCTCACAGGGTCTCTCTTCCAGGGCTGTGTCAGGGCCCGCGGGACCAGGTACAGGCAGGTGAGTCTGCCCTCCACCCCCCCGGACCTCCTGCTTCAGCACAGTCCCCCCCTCCCCCCAGAGCAGCTGGGGAGACACAGGGTTTGGAATAACGGTGACCAATCTGGGGAGGCCTGGGAGTGACAGCTGGGGAAAGTGGGGAGAAGGACGTCCCAGACATTTGATGTCTGATTCCTTTCCAGGAGACAACCCCAAACCCTCCATCTGGGCTGACCCAGGCCCCATCGTCACCAACGGGAGCTCTGTGACCATCTGGTGTCAGGGGACTCTGCAGGCTACTGCCTACCTTCTGTACAAAGAGGGGGGCTCTAGCCTCACTGACACGGAGACCCCACAGGACTCCAGCAACAAGGCCGGCTTCCGCATTGGAACCACGACCCCATCCCACGCAGGGCTGTACCAGTGTGCTTATTACACCACTGAAGTCATACAGTCAGAGCGGAGTGACCCCCTGCCCCTGGTGGTGACAGGTAAGGGAGACAACGGGTCCCTCCCCTCTGTGGGCTCCAGGTCACAGGCAGAGGGAGTAAGTGTGGCCTCAGGGGACCCCACCCCTCACAGCACACACCTGGGGCCTGAGGGTGACGGTCTCTTTTCTCTTCCCCCAGGAGTGGGTGATGCACCCTCCCTCTCAGCCCAGCCAGGCCCTGTGGTGGCCTCAGGAGGGAACGTGTCCCTCTCCTGTGTCTCTAACGTCACATCGGGCCCTTTCCATCTGCTGAAGGAGGGAGAGGCTGACCCAACCCGACACATGGAAGCAGAATCAAAGATGCATGCTGGGAGGTGGTGGGCCATCTTCCATCTGGGCCCGGTGAACACCTCCCATGGGGGCACCTACAGGTGCTATGGTTCTTCCAGCTCCTACCCCAACGAGTGGTCTCAGCCCAGCAAACCCCTGAAGTTGGTGGTCTCAGGTGAGGATCCCAGCCCCGCCCCTGTGTCCTCAGGTCAGTCAGGCCCTGTCCCCAGCGGCAGCAATGGGCAGAGGAGTACCGGGTGGAGGGCCACCCAGAGGGGACTCTCACCTCCCGGAGGGATGGAAAGAGCCAGAACCTCTCCCATCCCTGCCTCTTCCTCCTCCTCCTCCTCCTCCCGGAGGCCCAGACAAGCCCCCGTGGGCAGAGGGAGGCTGGCGAGGAGGGGGCTGACCAGAAGGAAAGGCCAGGAGTGCCCATCTGGACCCTCGTCCCCAGTCCTGTGGCCTCAGCCAGGGACCAAGACAGGCGTGTGACCTGCCGAGGCCGGGTCCCCAGAGAGAGCAGGACCCTGCTGGGCTCGGCCTGCCTCCCAGGGGGCTGGGGGGCGGAGATGCTGGGGCACCAGGTGACAGGTGCGGTGGTCATGCAGAGGGAGATGCTGGGGGACCCCCAGGGAGGAGCAGCCCCCACCCCTCTCCTCCCGTCCTGCTTTAGCAGCCTCTGGATGGGTCCCCGAGGGGAGGTCAGGCCGCAGGGGACTAAGGGAGGGTCTGGGGGGAGGTGGTGGGGGGAGGAGCTCAGTGTTGGTCTTGGCTCAGCCACTTCCTGGGTAATGGCCTGAGGAGACTTCCTCCTCCTCACTGGGACCGAGTTCTCCAAAGGCTGAATACTTAGTGTGCCCGTGTCTGTGTGCATGTGTGTGTGCATACATGTGTTTACATGTATGCCTCCATGTGTGTGTGTGTGTGTGTGTGTGTGTGTGTGTGTGTGTGTGTTGGGGACTCGGGTGGTGTCTGAGCCTCCTCCACAGCCTTCCAGGGAGCAGCCGTGGAGTCAGGAGGAGAAGCCTCAGCCCTGGTCCAAGCCCCCGCTCAGCTCCCGCACGTCTGTTCCTCCGAGTCCCAGCCCCTGGGCTGGGGGTCAGGCCCCCCCCCCAAAGGGAAGGCCCTCAGCACCCAGCCCGGCCCGGTTAGAGCTCGGGAAGGACCAGCCTCCCTCCTGCCCTCCCCGGAGGCACCCCACCTGCACAGGCCCCACTGTAGGGGGCGGGGCGGTCAGGCTGCAGAGTGGGGCTGGGACCTGGGGTAGAGAGGGGCGGTGGTTGGATTTGGTAACAGGTCTCTGCACTCGTGTTGTACTGGGAAGGACAGAGACAGTGTAAGTAACAACAACAACACCAACAACACCAACAACAACAGGTAAGGGAGCTAACTGACAGTCCTGGGTTCCATCCCAGCCCTGCCCCATCCAGGCTGGGTGGCCCGGGGCAGGCGACTGACCCCTCTGAGCCCCAGTGAAGTGGGTGAGCTCAGCGGTCCCTGGTGGGCGACTGTTGTGAGGGTGAAAACAGTGACAGACCCCAGCAAGTGCCTGGCACACAGGAGGCGCTCACTTCATTGCATCACTGTCACTCACAGTTCAAGGTCTCAAATGGTACCAGATCGTCCCGATCGGGGTCTCGGTGGCCCTGGTCCTGCTGCTCTCGCTCTTCCTCTTCCTCCGATTCCGGCGTCAGAGCAAAGGCAGGACGTCGGGTGAGTAGGGGTGACCTGGGTCACAGAAGGGGCGGGGGGGGGGGGGAGGGGTACTTAGGGCCCCAGCCGGAGTGAGGCCGAACAGATGGGGAAGGCCAATGGGAAGGCCTCCTGCGGGGACCACGGAGGGGCTGTGGAGACCGGGGGTCGGTTGGCAGTGCCTCCGGGCCTGGTGGTGAGACAGCTCGAAGCTCACCCTGTGTGACCTTGGCCACGCCCCTGAGCCTGTCGGGGCCTCTGCCGGGTGAGATCTCGGGGAGAGATGACCTTGTCCTGTCCCCACCAGGTACTGCCGCAGCAGACACACAGCCTGAGCGGGACAGACAGCCGGCCGGCCAGGTGAGCTCCATCTGGTCCAGAGCAGGGCGCCCACACACTAAATCCAGTGGACACGGGGTCATCCGAGCCCCTCACTAGCTGCACCTGCAGAGGGCGCTCCTGAAACCCACCCAAAGGGTCCTAACGCCTCCCTCAGCCCTCGCTCGGTCCATCCTCCCACCTGGGGTCTGACTGTGTCCCCCCCCCCCCCATGGTGACGGCTCCCCATCACCAGACTCACCCCTCCAACCTTCCAACCTCACACGCCTCCTCCCCCCGACCCCCAAGCACACGATGACTGACGGAGGGCAAGACCGGAGCCAAGCCCACCCCTCAGCGTGTCCAGCAGAGCCCTGGCCACTGAGACCCCAGGGCTGTCCCCTCCTCCCCGGCCTCAGGCTTCCCGCCCCAACCACCCGTCTTCCTTCTCCCCGCCACAGGCCAAAGCCCCCCAGGAAGTGACCTACGCCCAGCTCAAGCCCTTGACCCTCGGCCAGGAGCCAAGTGCACCCCCTAAGCCCCCATCGGAGGAGCCCCCAGAAGAACTCTGCATGTATGCTGCTCTGGCCAAGCACTAGCCCTGCAGGGACCCTAGAAGGCATGAAAGCTGCCACCACGGACGCTCAGCTAGTGACCCCTGCCAGCCTGGAGGCCTGACGTGCCCCCGACAGCCCCTGGGACCTTCTGGAAGCTGACTGCTTCCGGGACCTGCATCGTTCCACAGCTGGCCTACAGATCCCGCCGCGGGGACCCCCGCCTGCTGCAAGGATCCCAGGCAACTGCCATGGAGGCAGCCAGTATGCAAGCGGCAGCCTCGGGCCGAGGGCGGGCCTAGGGCCCAGCCGCTGTCACTGTGCCTTTAACTCACTTGAGCCCGAAAGTCCCCACATGGGCGCCAACCACGGGACAGGACGCAAGGTGGCTGCGCCACGGAGGGGTTGCTCAACTTGGAGTTTCTGGTTTCCCAAGACTCAGCCACTTCCTCCCCTGCCTGCGGAAGCTTCTCAGCAAGGAAAAGGGAAGCCTGGTCCCTCCTGACCACTTCTTCATAGCCCAGGCCCAGGCCCGGGGGAGGGGCGCTGACCCATCCCCCTCTCCACTGAGAATCTGCCCGCCAACCATGGGTAACCAGCCGTGGAATGGGCCTGTAGGTCTTCAGCAAACCAAGGTGGATGGATCCAGATCAGCTCTCAGCACCCAGCCCCTCCTCTTACCAGGGACCAGACTTCTTACAGGGACCAGGGTCAAAAGCAAGAAGTGGGAGCTAGAGGGCCGGGATGGAGCCCAGCTTCCTTGAGGGGAGGAGGCCGAGGCCAGGGCCGCAGCTGGAGAGAGGCCCCGGCCCCTCAGCGCCTGTGAATGGCAGAGCCGGAGACAAGCCTTCCCTGCCGCCGGGGTAATCAAGAGTTTTGGCCAGCTGGAACCGGTTTGGCTCAGTGGATAGAACGTCGGCCTGCGGACTGGAAGGTCCCGGGTTCGATTCCGGTCAAGGGCATGCACCTTGGTTGCGGGCACAAGCCCGGTGGGGGCTGTGTAAGAGGCAGCTGGTTGATGTTTCTCTCATCGGTGTTTCTAGCTCTCTATCCCTCTCCCTTCCTCTCTGTAAAATATCAATAAAATATATATATATATTTTTTTAAGTTTTGGCTGGACCTTTGAGCACACACGGAGACAGGGAGGAGCCAGATGCAAAGCACAGACTATGGCGCTGAGACGGATTAATAAGGAACTTGGTGATTTGGCCTGGGACCCTGGAGCACAGTGTTCTGCAGGTGCAGTTGGGGATGATATGTTTCATTGGCAAGCCACAATTTTGGGACCTAATGACACCCCATATCAAGGTGGTGCATTCTTTTTGACAGGTCATGTTCCTACAGACCACCCCTTCAAACCACTTGAGGTTCATTTACAAGAATTTATCATCCAAATAGTAACAGTAATGGCAGCATTTGTCTCTATATTTTAAGATCATAATGGTCTCCTGCATTCACTATTTCTAAAGTTCTTTTATCCAGCCGAGACCGGTTTGGCTCAGTGGATGAAGCGTCGGCCTGCGGACTGAGGGGTCCTGGGTTCGATTCTGGTCGGGGGCATGTGCCTTGGTTGCGGGGGCGTCCCTGGTGGGGGGTGTGGGGGGAGCAGCTGATTGATGTTTCTCTCTCATTGATGTTTCTGACTGTCTGTCCCTCTCTGTAAAGAATCAATAAAATATATTAAAAATAATAAAATAAAATTAAAAAGTTCTTTTATCCATTTGTTCGCTGCTATGTGATCCAAACCCAGATGACGCCCTAGTGCCAGAGATTGCACAGATCTATAAAACCGCTAAGTCCCTGTTTAAGACAACAGGATATCGCGAGAATGAAGTATGCCGTGTGATGCTACCTGAAAGTCAGAATAACCTGTAGTATAGCTGGAATTAACTTCTGTTCCTTTTTTGATTTTCTTATCTGGCTGCTTCCGACAGACCTCATTTTTTTAATTTAATTTTTTGTTTACCTCCCTTCATTCACAGGCTCACCTGAGAATTCTTAAGTTCTTCCAGCTTTGGACAATAACTGCTTTTAGAAACTGTAAAATAGTTACAAGAGAACAGTTGCCCAAGATTCAGAATTTTTTTAAAATTTTTTATTTTTATTTTTTTAATAAATCTTTATTGCTCAGATTATTACAATTGTTTCTCCTTTTTCTCCCCCATAGCTCCCTTCCACCCGATTCCCACCCCACCCTCTGCCCTTACCCCCTCCCCCCCACTATTGTCCTCATCCATAGGTTATACAATTTTAATCCAGTCTCTTTCTGCACCCCACACCCCTTTCACCCTGATAATTATCTATCCACTCCCTTTCTTTGCCCCTGATTCTATTATATACACCAGTTTATTCTATTCCTCAGATTTTTAATTCACTTGATCTTCTTTCTCTTCTTAAGTAATACCTTTCAGCATTTCATATAATACTGGTTTGGTGGTGGTGAACTCCTTTAACTTTTTCTTATCTGTGAAGCTCTTTATCTGCCCATCGATTCTGAATGATAACTTTGCTGGATACAGTAATCTTGGTTGTAGGTTCTGGCTATTCATCACTTTGAATATTTCTTGCCACTCCCTTCTGGCCTGCATGGTTTCTGTTGAGAAATCAGCTGATAGTCTTATGGGTGCTCCCTTATAGGTAACCAACTGCTTTTCTCTTGCTGCTTGTAAGATCTTCTTTTTGTCTTTTACCCTTGGCATATTGATGATGATGTGTCTCCAAGTATTTTTCTTTGGATTCCTCTTGTTTGGGGTTCTGTAGGCTTCCTGTACTTGTAAGTCTATTTCTTTCACCAGGTGAGGAAAGTTTTCTGATATTATTTCTTCAAATATGTTTTCAGTATTTTGCCCTCCCTCTTCTTCTGGCACCCCCACAATTCTGATGTTGGTGTGCTTGCAGTTGTTCCAGAGGCTCCTTACACTATCTTCAACTTTCTGGATCCTCTTTTCTTCTTCCTTCTCCAGAGGAGTGTCTTTTGGCTCTTTGACCTGATTCTTATGTTCCTCCATTCTGCTGTTGGATCTCTGCATAATATTTTCCAATTTAGTCAGTTTATGTATACTTTTTAGTTGGGTCTCATGAAGTTTATGGACCTTTTCTAGGATATTCTTGCATAACCTTAGAACTGTAGTTCTGAACTCTATATCCTCCATCTGTTTTGTTTGAGATCTATTTCCTTGTCTCGGCATTATCACTATTTTTCAGAGTTGGTAGGATGGCTTTGTGTGTTAGGTGTCCTATATGGCCCAGTGGGTCAGCCTCCTCAGTTACCTGAGGTAGACACTCTTGATGCTCCCCTTTGTGGACTGCGTGCACAGCCTTGTTGTAGCTAAGTCTTTATTGTTGTGAATTGACCTTCAGGCCAATTGGATGTGGGTATCAGCCATGTCTACTCTGGGATAAATTCTGTATTGGAGACAGTCTTATAGGATCAGACTTGAAAAACTGCAGAAGCCTCTGCTCAGCTTGGATGGGGCGGAGTCTCAGGGCTGAACTGACAGTCTTGGCTTCTGCCCTGCCCTTGTGCGCTTGCCTGAGTTTCCGCCTGACCTCTGCCTTCCGCGGCTTCCCTGAGTTTCCGCCTGACCATCCCAGGTTCCCCCAAGCAAGAGTGTGGGTGCCCCAGGGGCTCGCCCGGACTTGGTCTGGTCTCTGTAGTCTGGAGCTTCTGACCCTTCCACTACGGAGAGGCCGCCACCTTGTACAGAGAGGCAGCGGCAGCCTCCGTGGCCAGACCTGTAGCTTCTGACTCCTTCCGCTACAGAGAGGCGGCGGTCAGACCTCTGCGCGTACTCACTCGCATGCGCGTCTGTAGACCCTGCTGGCTGCGGCTCCCGGCTCCCAGGTCTCCCAGTCTCTGAGTCTCTGGGTGCCTTTTTCTACAGTCCAGACTCCACCAGCATGAGCCTGGGACCACGAAATTTCGGCCGGGGTTGGGGTTCAGTACAGTCGGAAAGGGTTCCATGCAATCGGGAATTCCTCCCCTCCTGCCGCCAGGCAGGCATTCGGTGGCCGCACTTCCTCTCCGCTCGCGAGCGTCTCCCTACCTCAGCGCTTTGCGGCTCCCAGTCCGATCCGTGAGCCTCTCTTTCTAGTTTTAGCTATTCCACTCCGCCAGCTTTCCTGAGGTTTTGGTGAAGTCCTTTTTGATTTTAGTTATTTTAATTAAATTGTTGATGAGGCGGCAGCTTAGGAGAGTACCTAGGCCGCCATCTTAGTTCCAGTCTCCCAGATTTTTTTTTTTTTTAATGGAGCATGTGTATTATGTGGCCAATGATTTCACTCTAATTTGGTTATGAGACTAAAACCATTCCTCAGTGCTCTAACATGCTGAAGAAATCATCTGAGGGGGAGGGAAATGGAGGCTCTGTGGCATCGAAGGAAACAGCATTATTCCAGCAGCATCCGTTCTTGTTTAAGCCTTCCACTGTTAGAGATCTGAGGTTACATGATATGCTTTTTGCTCATAACTGATGTGGCTGGAGAATTGGTATTGAATTTATAGCCTCAGCAGAACAGAAAATGTGATGTATTTTATGCATACCAATAAAGGAATGACTTGCCGGAACCAGTGTGGCTAGGTGGATAGAGCGTCGGCCTGCGGACTAAGGGGTCCCAGGTTCGATTCAGGTCAAGGGCATGTAACCTGGTTGCGGGCACATCCCCAGTGGGGGGGTGTGCAAGAGGCAGCTGATCAGTGATTCTCTCTCATCGATGTTTCTAACTCTATCCCTCTCTGTGAAAAATCAATGAAAAAATTTAAAAAATAAAATAAAGGAATGACCTGTTCTTGTTCTACAGAGAATGGAAACTGGAAGGCCAACACCCTTTGTATTCCAAAACAGGGTCTCAAACATTTTGTAATTTTCATTTAAATCGTTAGGCTTGGAGCTATTACCGTATTTGCCGGCGTATAAGACGACCCCCTAACATTTCCACTCAAAATACAGTTTGTTATATACTCGCCGTATAAGACTACCCCCCACTTGGAGGCATATTTTTCAGGGCCAAAAAATCGTCTTATACGCTGGCGAATACGGTAGTTCCATCTATCTTCCAATAGTTTAATATAGCACTGAATAAATGATGCAAGTTGTCCATGGATGAGTGATCAACTAATAGCTCTGCTAGTAACACTTATTTCTCTTACATCAAGTTGCACAAACAAAAAAAAGTGGGAACTAACCCCTGACCTCCACTTGCTATTTTCTCTGCATGGAAATGACTGTTCATCTGTCAGAACTTCCTTTTTTTGTATTCTATTCAGAATGCTTATCTTTACACTTAACAAAGGATCATGGGATTGATTCTGGCCAAGGGCACATACCTGTTTGGGGCTTGTGCAGGAGGTAACCAATTCATGTTTCTGAAATCAAAGTCTTTCCCTCACCCACTCTCTAAAAATCAAATGGAAACACTCTCAGGCAAGGATTAACAAAAAATGTGCTTGCCATTCTTTCCCTGTGGCCGCGGAGTTGCACGGTGACTTGGGTGCATTCGAGATTCGGCTCTACCCATAACACTCAGCCACAGCCGCGAGGAAGGCATTGCTGCTGGAGGTGTAACGGACATTAACACTGCTTTGCAAGAGGTGCCGAAGACCGCCCTCACCCACAAGGGACTCGAGAAGCCGCCAAAGCCTTAGACAAGCGTGGACTTGCATCCCACTGTGATGTGGGTCAAGTTGGTGGAGGCTCTCTGTGCTTAACACCAAATCAGCCTCATTAAGGATGACAAGAACCTAGGGGGACGGGTAGGCCTCTGTAAAATCGATAGCGTGGTGGTTAAGGACCAAGGCAGAGTCTCAGGCAAAGGATGTCATCGAGGAATACTTCAAATGCAATAAATGAACAAATAAACTTGGCTTTTATTTAAAAAAAAAAAATTTGTTTGCCAATAGTGATCAGGTTGATCCAAAGAACCTTCCCATAACAGCCTTGGTCTCCGGCTGTGGTGTGAAGGTTTCTCCCCCCCCCCCCCCCCCCGTACCCCCCAGCCTCCAGGCCAAGGTCAGGCACCTACAGGCTGGGACAAGTACAGGACAGATCAGCATGGTCCTGAGCAAGGATGACATGCAGATCACGAAGCATCCCCAATTTTTTGATGAACTGCAATTAGACTTTAGGGGGTGATGACTTGATAGTGTATGTATAGATGCTGAATTGTTTTTACACCAGAAATAAAAAGCCCACAAACACCTGACCAAACCAGGTTAACCAGGCCCGTGTGCAGAAAGTGACACTTGACAGGTGTCAACTAGCTCCAAGTAACCTGGTGAGGAACCCAGGCCCCTTTTCCCAGCTACAGACTATGTTTGGAGCAGGGAGGGAAGGAAAGAGATCACCGCAGAGACCAGTTTCAAAGTGTTTTATTATCTGACTGAAAAACTAGACACCCCGCCAGTCCGGGGAAGTGCGGGGACCTAATCCTCCTCCTCGTCATCGCCGGCTCCAGCCCCGCCCTGGCCCTTCTTGGCGTTCTTCCTCTTCACGCGGCCCGGGCGGCCGCCCCCGTACGGGGACCGGAGGGAGAAGTCGATGTGCTTCTGGGAGTCCAGGCGGACAATGAAGGACGGGATGTTCACCACCTGCTTGCGGACCCTGGAGGGGGGATGGCAGGTCAAGGGGAGCAGAACCCCACAGTGGGCTGACCGGCTGGGCATTGCCAGCTGCGCTCACACAGCTAAGCCGGCAGGGCCTCCTGACCCTCCGGCTCCGGGCCCATCTAACCCGCACAGATACTGAGAGAGGAGCTTCTCTCATTTCACACAACGGGGAGATGCAGAAGTAACCACACGAGGGGGGGTGGCAGTGGATGAAGCCGAGGTCTGACTTTCCAATATTCTGAACTGTGCCGGGCACGGAGCTTGTTTTCCTGCAGTTTCTCTGCCCTGGAACCAGCAGCCCGAGGCTGGGCTCCAGGAAGTCATTTCCAACAAGAAACGGGACAGGCTCTTGGGTCGCAGGGCTAGGGAAGGGCTTAGGCAGCAAATGCACCAATCAGCATCCTGGCCGCTTTCTGCATAGCTTCCCGCCCCCCCCCCCAGGTGCCCAATTTACAGAAAGGGCAAGCAGTGCCCATAAAGACCCACTGCCCCGACTGGTGTCTTCACTGCTGACCCTGAGCCCTGGCCTGGGCTCCAGATGCCAAGTTAACGCCCTGTGCAAGAATCCAAGAGGACCGTGGTCTGGAAGGACGTCACAAGTGGGCCCCAGACAAAGCCGAGCCCACCCAAGCAAACTGAGGTCTAATGACTTCTCTCTCTACTGGGGGCACCGAGCTGTTACCTGTCCAGCTGCCTGCACGCCTGGCAGAGGCCTTCGCAAGGTGTACGGCTCGAGCCGCAGTGACCCTTGCGCTGGGCTATGGGGGGGTGAGGCGGCCCCCAGCTCCCCACAAGCTGTTTGTAGGGGTCACTCTGTACCCTCAAGGTGAGCTCACACCCTTGTCACCTCCGAGGGCTGCACAGGAGACAGGGACAGCAGGCTCAGTGAGAGGGTGGGGGTGGCAGGGGGGGAGCGATTCAGGGAGCCTGGCACAGGCGGTACCTGATGTGCCGCTGGCGGATCAGCACGCGGGCATGGTGGATGGACTTGGCCAAGCCCAGCTTGAAGACCTGCGTCTGCAGGCGCCTCTCCAAGAAATCCTCAATCTTCAGGCCCAGGATGTAATCCAGCTTCATCTTGCCCTCATCCAGCACCCCGATGCGGACGAGCCGCCGCAGCAGGGCATTGCCTGGGGAGGGGAAGAGGCATGAGCCACGGTCCCGGCTGGCCTCACACCTGACAGGTGCAAGACCTCCACCCATGCTGACCGTGCTGGTGGGGCATCCGTGGAAGCACAAGCTAATTCTGACATAGGAGTCAACATACCAGCCACCATGTGACTGGTGTGACCCTCACACAACCCTAAGGCACGTTCCTATGGCCACATCCATCTCACCAGGGAGGGGATGTGACTGCATAGAGATATGTTCTCATTTGGAAAAGGAGAGCCTTTCTCAGGAAGGAAAATGACAACTCACTAAAAAGGCTCAGCATTCCCGCAAGACTAAGGGCTGGTGTTATCAAACTATGACTCCCAGACAAAGCATGGAGAGGAGGTAAGCTAATATTCTGGAGTTAAGAAAGCCCTACCAGCTCCACAGCACAGGCTTATAGCTAATTAACAACCTTAACACAAGACGAAAGCCCAGAACTTTTGTCCTTGGAAGGTTCAGCTTCACTTCTCCCCCTCCTTTCCTGTTGCTAAATGGCTTCATTTACTAGAAAGTGAAGTTGCCGACTTCCCCTCGCAATTTTCATTTCTACCCTGGGAAACCACAGTCCTCGGACACCTACACATCACCTATCACTTCTGCCACCTGTCATCTAACTACAGCCTCAAGTTTCACTGTGACTGGCTCCGAGTCCCGAGACCAGAACCAGCAGTGGGCGGCTCCCTACAGCCTCTGGGATTAAGGCTCACCCAATACCAGTGTCACTGGGGAAGGGGATTCTGAACTTTAATGGGATTGTCAAAGGGAGGCAATTTGTTTAAATTCTCTCCCCCTTTATTCTTTCAGATATCAGCAGCCACCCCTTTAAGGTTCTGTGCAGGTTAAATAACACACATGATCTTAGAAAAAGGCACTTAGCCAATCCTTATAAAATATCAGTCAGCTATTTTAATATTATTGCCACCTTTCAACCTGGCAGGCACTATTAAAATTTGAGTGTGATGGTGTCCATCTTCCACTAACTTCCCATCTCCAAGAAGAAAATTAAGACCTTAGGTCTTGCCTTAACTGGTTTGGCTCAGTGGATAGAGCATCTACCTGAGGACTCAAGGGTCCCAGGTTCGATTCAGGCCAAGGGCAGGGCATGTACCTTGGTTGCGGGAACATCCCCAGTGGGGGGTGTGCAGGAGGGAGCTGATCGATGAGTCTCTCTCATCAATGTTTCTAACTATCCCTCTCCCTTCTTCTTTGTAAAAAAGTCAATAAAATATATATTTTTTTAAATCGATAAAATATATTTTTTAAAAGACCTTAATAGTCTAAATGTCTTCCCTGTGGCATCCACAAGACCTCTCCTGTTCAAGCCTTGGCTAAATGTCACCTGAGCGTCCCTGACCGCCTTATTTAAGCAGGCAAATGTCCACAGCCAAGTTCCCTTCCCTGCAATCCCCACCAGAACCACTGTCACATTATATGTACTACACAGCTATGGCCAAGTACCCCAGGTCGGCTGGCATTACTGATTTTGGTCCACAGTAAAGCAAGCTCCATTATTTGAGTAAAACAAAGTCACAAGGGACAGTATAGGGATTTGTATCCAGAGCCACTTCTCCACCCCCACATTCCCGTTAAACGCCAAGGATCCACTTGTTCAACCTAACACTGACCACTGGGCAGGCACGCCTATGAGAACCGCAGGGGTCCCGCACCTCATGGCTGTCCCGTGGGCTCCCACACACACACCTTCAAACAAGCGCCGTTGGTCTTTCTCGTCCAGCGTCAGCAGCTCCCGGGCAGCCTTGCGGATCTTGGCCAGGGTAAACTTGACCCTCCAGACCTCCCGTTTGTTTCGGAGCCCATACTCTCCTGCAAAAAATAAAATAAAAATATTAAAAGGGGGGCGGGGGGAATGAAGGGGGAAGTTAATGGGCAGACAGGCTGTCCCCACGGACTAATTAATGTCAAAGCTGGATTGGTGGCTCAGGGGTTCACAAACATCTTCCCAAGCCACTAAAAGTTCTGGACTTGGGGGGGTGGGCGGGCAAGGGTAATATATGTACACAGATAATAATTTAAAAGAAAGTTCTGGACTTGGGGGATGAAAATGGGGACACACCGCCGAGAACTAGACCAGACCGAGCACGTGGCAGGCCTCACCCACGCCTTTCCTCCCCGACCCCGGAAGCCGAAACCCTGCCTTGGCCCCCTCACCGATCAGCTTCAGCTCCTGGTCGAGCCGGGATTTCTCGAAGGGTCTCCGCGGGGTCACGTAGGTCTTGCGACAAACCCAACTCCGGGCGACCGGCATGTTGGCTGCGCTGCTCCGCCTGCGCAGGAGAGAAAGCCGGCGGTGAGGAACGCGCTTGGCGCCTGCGCGGTCCCACGTCTACGCTAGAATCCCGCGGCGCCCGGAGAAGATCTCGCGAGAACCGTCCCCAAAGCTTCCAGAACCGCCTTCACGCCACAAACGGGTAGCCGTCCGGCCCAGCCACCCTCATCTCACCGCCCGCCCCAACCTCTTCACTGTTTTTATCCGAGTTTAAGAATCCCCGCGCGGCCTCAAAACCCTCACCAGAAGCAGGAAGCCCGCTAACTGACCTAAGCTGAGCGCGGACCCGGCAGAGAAAGAGGAGCGTGCGCGCCCCGGCAGCGCTTTTATAGCGACGCTGGCGTCTGGTGGCGTCATCACGCACGGCGCATGCCCGCACCAATCAGAAGAGGCGTTGGCGGGCGGCGCCGCCGTGGAGACGAGGGGCGGGGCCAGAGCGGCGTTAATAAGCCGGGGCCCGTTGCTCCGCACCTGACAGGAACTCGGGGCACCGCCGGCCCCAGAAGTGGGGGGTCCCTCTTCCGCCCCCTGGCGGCGCCCTCAGTCCCGTCCGCTAGCCTCCGCGTCGGTGTAGCGTCGGAGACGTCGCCGCCGCCCTCTCAGGGGGGCTCCCGGCTTCTTCCTTCCAGAAGATTCTCCGTGGGTTCGGTGAACAATGGAGCCGTTCTTTCCTCAGAACGACGTCACCCCGAAGCCAGCCCGCCCTTTTGAACGCCGGCTGCACATCGACGTGAGGCGTGGACGCGGAAAGCGGGGGGACCCACGGCGTCGCCTCAGCAGCGGCCCCGGCTGCCGGGGGTCGCCCGCCCGACCTCCGCGGGCGCCTCGTCAGCCCATCGACGGAGCTGCACCCGGAAATGCTCCGCGCCTGACGGAGCCGGGCTGCGGCGGCCCCTCCACCCCGGAGCGTCCGGTCTTATGGGAACGGAGGAAACAGCCAATTGAAGAAGTAAATCCCTTCGGAGCGGAGCCGTGAGGAAAACAAGTCGCCGACCATGGCTGAGGGGAAGGGCACTTCCGATGGGATGGTGCCGGCGGACTCTGAAGAGGAGGCGTTTTTGTTGTTGCTGCTGTTGTTGTTGTTTTAAGACCCAAGGATTTAAAAAAAAAAAAAAAAAGCTTGGTGCCTATTTTTTTCCTTCTACTTTTTAATAGATTTTTTTTTTTTTAGAAATGAAAGAAGACAAACATGGATTTCAATGTTGATTTCCTGGTTGATTCCGCCTGTGCCCCCGGCGGGTATGGAACCGGCAACCCTGGCACTTCAGGAGGATGCTCTGAGCAGCTGAACTCCCCACCTGGGCGGCTTGGTGGCTCTTTCCCTAAGACAGAAGTTTGTGTGGGTTTTTTCCCTTTTTTTTCTTTTTAATCCTCACCAGAGTATGTTTTTTCCATTGATTTTTAGAGAGAGGGGAAGACAGAAACATCAATGTGAGAGAAACACCCAGACCTGGGAGGAGCCTGCAACCTAAGTACATGCCCTTGACTGGAATCGAACCCAGGACCCCTTGGTCCACAGGCCCACGCTCTATCCACTGAGCCAAACAAGCTAAGGCTGCAGTTTCTACTCTGAGGTTGGTTCCCAGGACCGGGTGACTTCCGAAGCTTCCCTCTGCATAGCCTGCTCTGCCTTGACACCATTTGTCAACCTGGAGGAATTGGCAGGGGTTTTTTTTTAATATGTTTTTTTTTTTTAACAGAGAGGAAGGGAGAGGGATAGTTAGATGAGTTTCATTTATCAGCTGCCTCTTGCACACCCCCTACTGGGGATGTGCCTACAACCAAGGTACATGCCCTTGACCAGAATCGAACCTGGGACCCTTGAGTCTGCAAGCCGAAGCTCTATCCATCGAGCCAAACCAGTTTCGGCAGAAATGGCAATTTTTTATCTCCTTGGCCAACATCTTACCCTCAGGATTGTTTCCTCTAGTCCTTTACTCCCTGGAATAATCCCGTTCACAACTACAGGGTTTTGCTTGCCATTGTTAGATTAAGTTTCTTGAGCACTTCAAATGTGTTCGGCTTTGGGCCAAACACTATCTGGGTTTTAAAAAATTCTAGTGGCTCATTATATTAAAAATAATAGGTGGCATTGTGAAATGCTTACTACAGAGGAAGAAGCACTGTTCCAGGAATTTTCCATGAATTAATATATTTAATCCTCGGTACCTGCTTATGAGAGCTCTCGGAGAAGTTGCCTGGACTCTAAAGGAACACTAACGCTATTACAGAGACTGTTCCGAGGCACCAAAAGGTGATTACGGAACCTGTGCAAGACTGCACAATGTGAAAATAATGAAAGCAAGCAAAGGATATCTATTCAGAGTAAGAGCATGAATCACTGTCACTTGCATCTTGGCAGACTCCAAGGCAGGCAGAAGGATTTTATAATGGCCAAAAGGTACAGTTGTATTTTTTGTAGTTGTCTTCTTTAATATTTTTATTGATTTTTAGAGAGGGCGAGAAAGAAACATCAATGAATCATTGATTGGCTGCCTCCTGCACGCCCCCTACTGGGGATCGAGCCCAAAAACCTGGGCATGTGCCCTTGACCAGAATGGAACCCAGGATCCTTCAGTCCATAGGCTGATGCTCTATCCACTGAGTAACACCAGCCAGAGCTTGGCTTTCTTTTTTTCTTTTTTAAATATATCTTATTGATTTTTTTTTACAGTGAGGAAGAGAGAGGGATAGAGAGCTAAAAACATCCAGGACAGAGAAGCATCGACCAGCTGCCTCTTGCACACCCCCTACTGGGGATGTGCCCGCAACCAATGTACATGCCCTTGACCGGAATCGAACCTGGGACCTTTCAAATCCGCAGGCCGACACTGAGCCAAACCGGTCTCGGCTGATCATGCCTTTGGTGTTGCCTTAAATGTCATTGCCAAATCCTAGGCTATCTCCTAAAAGTTTTATTTAAAAATATATATTTTTTTATTCATTTCAGAGAGGAAGGTAGAGGGAGAGAGAGAAACATCAATGAGGAGAGAGAATCACTGATCAGCTGCCTCCTGCACACCCCTCACTGGGGATCGAGCCCACAACCTGGGCCTGTGCCCTGACCAGGAATCGACCTCTTGGTTCCTGGGTAGATACTCAGCTACCTGTTGGGCTCTCCTAAAAGTTTTAAAGTTTTGATTTTACATTTACATCTATGATGCATTTTGAGTATTTTTTTTTGGGGGGGGGGGTCAGGGATGTAAGTTATGTGTCTAGATTTTTTTTGTGGCCTGTTGGTGTTCTCACAAGTTCTTAATGGAGGAACTTCTGAGAGGGAAGATTCAGGACATAGATACTGAGACTTATATGTTGTTGTAGAGAGAAGATGGATAGAGAGTTTGGGTAACATATTTATAAGCCAATTACCAAAGCGACACAAAGAACAGTATTAACCAGGAAAGGGTTAGTCCTGTTTAAAATTAATCAAAACTTGCCTAAGCCGGTTTGGCTCAGTCGCTAGAACGTCGGCCTTCAGACTGAAAGGCCCTGGGTTCATGTACCTTGGTTGCGGGCACATCCCCAGTGGGGGGACCGGGGGGGGGGGGATGGGGGGGGCAGGGGGGTGTGTGCAGAAGGCAGCTGGTTAATGTTTCTCTCTCATTGATGTTTCCAACTCTCAATTCCTATATGTAAAAAATCAATAAAAATATATATTTAAAAAATTAATCAAAATTTACAGGAGCCAAAACCAGTTTGGCTCAGTGGATACAGCATCGCATCAGTCTGCAGACTGAAGGGTCCCAGGTTCGATTCCAGTCAAGGGCATGCACCTTGGTTGCAGGCACGTCCCCGGTGGGGGGTGTGCAGGAGGCGGCTGGTCAATGTTACTCTCTCATCGACGTTTCTAGCTCTCTATCTCTCTCCCTTCCTCTCTGTGAAAATCAATAATATATATTTAAAAACTTATAGGACATTGAGATCTTATCAAGTTGGTTTACCAAGAGGTCAATAAAGACAGAAGTTGGGGGTAGAAATTGAGGAAATAGAGGTAGAAACTTTCAGCTCCAGGATTTTTACCATGTCAGTATATTACCATCACAAGAGCTACAGGACAAAACTAGACTACAGATTGTTTCCATATACATACACATATTGGAAGTTAGGTCTGATAATGTTCTAGCAATTTGAGCAGAAAGATATAGGGGTCATTTTATAAATGCCTACTTTATACCTATGTTTTTTAGCTTTTGTAAAAGATTGTGGAATATAACACAGGTTAAAAAAGGATCTAGCCCTAGCCAGTTTGGCTCAGTGGATAGTGTCCGCCTGCGGGACTGAAGGGTTCAAGGTTCGTTTCCAGTCAAGGGCGCATGCCCTGGTTGTGGGCTCCATCCCCAGTAGGGGGCGTGCAGGAGGCAGCCGAGTCACGATTCTCTTCATTGATGTTTCTCTCTCCTCCCTTCCTCTCTGAAATCAATAAAAATATACGTTAGCCGAAACCGATTTGGCTCAGTGGTAGAGCATCGGTCTGCGGACTGGGGGGTCCCGGGTTCGATTCCAATGGGGGGCATGTGCATTGGTTGCAGGCACATCCCCAGTGGGGGGTGTGCAGGAGGCAGCTGGTCAATGTTTCTCTCTCATTGATGTTTCTAGCTCTCTATCTCTCTTCCTTCCTCTCTGTAAAATATCAATAAAATATATTTAAATATATATATATTTTTTAAAAATAATAATAGCCGAAACCGGTTTGGCTCAGTGGTAGAGCGTCGGCCTGCGGACTGAAAGGTCCCGGGTTCGATTCCGGCCAAGGGCATGTACATTGGTTGCAGGCACATCCCCAGTAGGGGGTGTGCAAGAGGCAGCTGGTCGATGTTTCTCTCTCATCGATGTTTCTAGCTATCTTTCTCCCTTCCTCTCTGTAAAATCAATTAAAAAATACTTTTAAATGTATGCTATTCCAGAAGACCCCAAGAGCATTTCCTGACACTCTCCTCCCCTTTCTAAACTCCTGTTCTGAAACAACATTCACCTTCTTCTCTTTATGTATTATTTTTATTTACATCCTAGAGGCCCCGTACACGAAATTTGTGCAGGGGGGGGGGGATCTCAGCCTGGCCTGCACCCTCTCCCAATACAGGACGCTGCATGCACCAGTGACCATGCTTTTCATACAGGTGAGAGGCACCTTGCTGTTGGATGGGCAGCTACATTTTTTTTGCCCTGATTATAAAAAATAGTACAGAACATGATCCTTCTGAAGCAGTAGTACCATTTCCCCATCTTATGGGTGGAAAACCTGAAGCAGAGAGAAGTTAAGTAACTGGCTTTGTCACACAGGTATAAGATCAGAATCAGGGCTGACCACAAATGTGCAAGCCAGAGTCTATGCCTGTCATCGCTGCATCGTCCTGTTTTCTCAGTGTTATCGCAGCCCTGACAGTTTCATTTTTAAATAAAAGAGGCTGTTCCCATTACAGGGTAGGGTCCCTAGGCCTGGCCAGTGATCAGGGCCATGTGTGGGGTGACCAGCGGGCAGGGCGATCAGGATGGGCCCCGCTGACACCAGCCTTGGCTGGCGGCCTGGTGTCACCCACTGGCTGCCCCCCACCCAATTGCCACTGCTGCCAGTTGCCTCCCTCTGGGGTGGGGGGACCAGTTGCTCAGTGTAGGAGCTGCCCCTGGTGGTCAGTGTGCATCACAGCGACGTTTGGTCAGTTTGCATATTAGGGTTTTATTATATAAGATGCATCTGAAATGTTTCATTAAAATATCCTCAAAAGGAAGTTTAACAAGGTGGGAATAGCTCAGACTTTGTTCAGAGTCAGAAATCCCAGACCTGTTACTTACTACCGTGTTTCCCCGAAAATAAGACCTACTTACAGGTTTCCTTCTGAGTGAAATATAAGGCATCGCCCCGAAAATAAGGCCCCCAGGCTGTCTCAGAATGAAAATTAATTTATACCATAAACCGGTCGCTAGGGCCGCCCCCACTGGCATCTAGCAACCAGTGACCTTACGTGGAGTCCTGATATCACTGCTGTGTGAATGGAGAGAAATCAGCGTGGAAACTTTGTGAAACCTAAACTGCAAGAAGTTGTGACTTGGGTGAAGAATTCATGGGAGAAAATCACTGACAGCTGCATTGCAAATGCACTGCGAGCAGGCTACCTTGACAAGAAGGACTCATTGAAAGACAGTGCTATTGCTAAACATGAGAGATGTGGTCCACTGATTCTGAGAGAAATGGAGTCACAAGAAATTCACCAGGAAATTCAGGAATTGGATTATGATGATGTTCCAGAAGATGCTGACATGATTGTCATTGAATACATGAGTAAATTCTTGATACTGTAGGATTCAGTTTGTCTGGTTTGTGTTGACAACTACTGTACTACCGTACCATATACAGGTAATCAATTTCCTTTATTTTCACTTAATAAATGTGTACCGTATTCTTCATGGAAAAATAAGACATCCCCTGAAAATAAGACCTAGCGCATCTTTGGGAGCAAAAATTAATATAAGACACTGTCTTATTTTCGGGGAAACCGGGTAGCTGTGTGACCTTGAGCAAGTCACTTCCCCTCCTCCAGACTTTGCTCATGTAAGAGCAATGCAAATGGCCACCCTCCCCAGGGTGTCCTCAGGATTGAGATCACCAACGCCACATGAATTCAACAAGTTTATTGAGATCTCCTGGGGCCTGAGCCCTGTAGAAAACAGAGACGAATCCACCGCGTCTTCACTCCCAAGAGGCCCACGGCTTGGGAATAAGGAACCACCAACACAGCACCGCCAGTCGGTGCTTTGAAACATGGAGGGACACAAGGAGGATGTAGTGTTTGTAAACCTGGAATCGAACGCGAGCCGTAGGCAGAGGTAGGAAGGTGTTCTAGTCTCCCACACAGAGATGAACCTGGAACCATCTAGAGAGGCTCTCGCCCCAGACGACACAGCCACGGCCGGCAGTCCCTGGCGTTCACTGCAGGCTGGCCCACTGCAGGGACGTGTAGACCACCTTCCCGTCAGGCTGTGGGGAGCACAGGAGCAGCGTCTTCCTGACGCTGGTGCCCAGGCGGCCGGCAGAAACCAGGTCCTGGAGCGGGATGGGGTCGCCAGGAGCCCAGCACTGGGCGATGTAGTGGGCATGGAAGCGGAGCGGGTCACCTGGGTGAGGAAGAGGCATGCAGCAGTCCCACGGCACAGGCTGGGAGACCCCGGACTGCCCGCAGACCGGAGGCAGGGAACGTGTTAGAAAACACTGACTGCCGGGGCCGGTGTGGCTCAGTGGATAGAGCGTCGGCCCGGGGACTGAAGGGTCCCGGGTTCAATTCCGGTCAAAGGCATGTGCCTTGGTTGCAGGCGTGTCCCCAGTTGGGGGTGTGCAGGGAGCAGCTGATCGATGTCTCTCTCTCTCTCATCAATGTTTCTAGCTCTCTATCCCTCTCTCTTCCTCTCTGTAAAAAATCAATAAAATAAAAAATAAAAATAAAATAGAAAACACTTTTTTTTTTAATCCTCACCTAAGGCTATTTTTTTTCCATTGCTTTTCAGAAGGAGTGGAACGGAGGGAGGGGGGAGAGAGAAACATCAACCGGTTGCCTCCCCCAAAGCACCCCAACCTGGGAATCGAACCCAAAACCCAGTACTTGTCCTCGAGACCCTTTGGTGTGCAGCCAATGCTCTAACCACTGAGGAACACCAGCTAACCAGCTAGGGCCACTGTGTTTTATTTTGTTTTTAATATATTTTATTAATTTTTTAAAGAGAGGAAGGGAGAGGAATAGAGAGCTAGAAACATCGATGAGAGTCATCGACCAGCTGCCTCCTGCACACCCCCCACTGGGGATGTGCCCGCAACCAAGGTACATGCCCTTGACCGGAATCGAACCCGGGACCTTTCAGTCCGAAGACCGAAGCTTTATCCACTGAGCCAAACCGGTTTCGGCCACTGTGAGTGTTTTTAAAACAGATGCCCTTGGCCCTGGCTGGTGTGGCTCAGTTGGCTGGAGAATAATCCCATCTACCTAAAGGTAGAGGGGCCCTAACCGGTTTGGCTCAGTGGATAGAGCTGATTTTTTTTTTAGGGAGAGGGGAAGAGAGAGGGAAACACAGTGAGAAACATCAATGTCAATTGATTACCTCTTGCACGAGCCCCAACCAGGGCCCAGGCCAGGGAGGAGCCTGCAACCAAGGTACATGCCCTTGACTGGAATCGAACCCGGGACCCTTCAGTCCGCAGGCCGTCACTCTATCCACTGAGCCACACCGGTTTAGGCCCTTTGGTCATTTTTAAAATAAACTTGCATGGACCTATATCAGTCTGACAACTAATGGTGCTTCTCTGACAGCTGCCAATGATGTCTAACCACTCACTTCTTAATCATCCTGATTATTACCTAACTTTTGAATACTGTAAAAAACAATCCTGCGGTTAATATTCCTTATATGTTTGACATATATACCTAAGTGTTTTTAAGTGAAACTTCTGGATGAAAGCATTAATAAAATTTACTATACTGGGAAGGAAAGGAGGGAGGGAGGGAGGCAGGAAGGGAGGGAGGGAGGAAAGAAGAAGCAGAACTGTGGTGGGACTGTGAAGAAAAGGACCAGCAACCAGAGGTCCCGGTCCAAACTCACCAGGGTAGACCAGGAAGTCGCCCCCGAACTTGCCGGCCGCGCTGAGGAAGAAGCCTCGCTCCCACAGGTCCCTGTAGACGCTGTAGCGCAGCTCGTGGGCCGGGCGGCCGGCGTGGGGCCAGTCCTTGGACCGCACGCGCCAGTCCAGGGGCCTGGCCTTGATGGGCCAGGGCCGAGCAGTGGCCAGCTGGACCAGCAGGGCAGACCTGGGCAAGGGGGTCACCCCCTCTGAGGGCCCTGGTTGGGGACAGGAGGAGCCTGCGGAGGTGAACCCCAGAGTTGGGTGAATCCACAACCCAAGGGAGACCCCCAAGCCCTAGAGCCCCAGCCCAGAATTCCCCGAAGATCTCTCCCCTCCTGCCCCGGGTCCCGGGCTCCGCTCCCGCCCTCACCTGCTTCCTCCGGCTCTCCGGAAGCCTGGCTCGCACCGGGCTCGCCCTGGGCCGCTGCTTGGCTCTCACCGGCCTCCGGGCTCTCACCGGCCTCCGGGCTCTCGCCGGCGCCGGAATCCGGCCCCAGCTTCCGCTTCTTGGCCGCCTGGCCCTCGGCGATCTTCTCCCGGAGCCCCTGGCGACGCGTCTCCCGGGCCTCGGCCGCCAGGGCGCTTTGCTCCTGGAAGCCCAGCTCCTGCTGGCGCTTGAAGGATGCCAGAGCCTGAGAGGGACACACACTGGGCTGCAACCTCAGGGGCCAGGTACGCCCACCCCCTAGGAAGCCAGGGAGCCTGACTCCCTGGGCCCTCCCACCCACCCTTGGGGGCCCCCCGAACCCGGAGATCCATCCCAGTGGCCCCACTCCCCCATTACCTACCCCACCCGCCCCGGTTCCGGGACACCCGAACCCTCCTTACCAGGCTGTGTCCGCGGGGGTCCGGGCGCGGGGCGCTGACCAGGGTCACGGCGCCGATCTCGGCCAGGAGCCGCGCCTCCTCGGGCATCAGCAGCAGCGGGAGGCCCAGGCGCGAGTTCTGGCGGGGCCCGCGGGGCAGGGCGCCCACCGCGCGGCCCCCGACCCCCAGGCGCTCCCGCAGCGCCTGCACCGCCTCCGCGCCCCACACCAGGGAGCGGCCGTTGGCCACCTCCACCACCAGCATCCTCCTCCTGCGGGGGCCGGGGGACCGGGGCGCCGCGGTCAGGGACCGAGCCGCCCGGGGCCAGCCCACCGCCTCCCCGCGGGGAGGGGAGGGGGGTCTCGGCGAAGCGCCGCCCCCTGGGCCTCGGGGGGCGGGGCCTCGCTCCCGCCGCCGCCACCTGCCGAGGCCCCGCCCCCTGGCGCCAGGCCCCGCCCCTCGCCGAGCCGCCGGAAAACAAGGAATCAACACTCGGTCTGGGCCCACATTCGCACCCGCCGTCTTGCCCCCGCGCCCCCCAGAAAAGCCTCCGAGCGGAGCCACGCCTCCCCTCCCCCGAGAGGTCCGTTGGCACCGGCCCCTCGCCAAGCGGGCGTCTCCCTTCGGCCGTTCCCGTCAGGGGCCGGGACCTCCTGAGGCCACGCCCACGCCCGCTCCGGTTGGCTCGGAACTCGGCTCCCGTCGCGCCCGAGGCCCCGCCCCTTTCCGAACGGAAGGAAGCGGTTCCGCGCTGAGGAGTCTCTGGGCCGCACCGGATAAAAGGCCCCGCCCCTTCCCGTTCGGCGTTCGGTCTTCCTCAGCCCCCGTCCGCCCGCGGCTTGAGGCCCCGCCCCCTCCAGCCGCAAGCGCGCTCCCTATTGGGGAGTTCCCCGCCCCCAGGACCGAGCCCCGCGGCCGGAGGCCCCGCCCCCCTGGGCACCCGCCGTGGGTTCGCCGCTCGATCAGGCTCACCTCGCTCGTGGGGCGCGCAGCTCCCCTTCGGAATGTGGCGCCGCCCTCCGGTAGAACCAGCCGGTCACCTCGTAGACGCCGGCTCTCGGTGCGGGCGGCGGAGCCACCCCTGGTGGCGCACCTCGCGCGGCTCCCTCCACCGCCTCCCCATGAAGAGGCCCCCCCCCCCCCCGGCGTCAGTTTCGTCACGCCGCCACCGCCGCAGCGGAGCGGGAAACCTGGGCCCCGCCCCGCGGGACCGTAGCCCCGCCTCTCCCTGAAGGGAAGCACCTTAGCCCCGCCCCCCGAGACGCACCTCCCTCACCTGAGACGTACGGCCCTGGCTCCGCCCTCCTTGGCTGACTGACGCCGCCTGGGGTCCCGCCCCTTCGTCGATGAACTGTCAGCCTGGCCCCTTGAAAATGTCCTGATTTCCGCCCCTTTCCTGTGGTCTAAGCCCGTGGCCCCGCCCCCCTAGCCGTGAGACCCCGCCCATCAGCAAACCCAGTTCACTGGCCCCCCAACTCTCTCCACAGGAAAACGAAGCCCCGCCCACCTCCGTTCAAAGCGCTTGGCCCCGCCCACTTCCGAAACACAGGCCTTCGGTGTTCGGCAATCTCCGGAGAACACCGAAGCTCGTAGCTCCGCCTCCAACCGGCCTCGGGACTCAGCCCGGAGGAACCCGAAGCGGAGGCCCCGCCCCCTAACTGTGAGACTCCGCCCATCAGCAAACCCAGCTCACTGGCCCCCAATTATCTCCGCAGGAAAACGAAGCCCCGCCCACCTCCGTTCAAAGCGCTCGGCCCCGCCCACTCCACTTCCGAACACAGGCCTTCCGTGTTCGGCTATCTCCGGAGAACACCGAAGCCCGTAGCTCCGCCTCCAAGCGGCCTCGGGACCCAGCCCGGAGGAGCCCGAAGCGCAGGCCCCGCCTCCTCCCCGGACCAGTCGCGTCCCTCGGAGCCCGGAGCCCGGCCCCTCCTCCTTCCGAGCACCGAGCCCCGCCTCCGGGTGTACTCTGGTTCGGCTGTGCCGGAGTCCAGACCCAGCCCGGCGCGCGCGGAGGCTCCCGGCGCCGAGTGCCAGCTCCTTCCCCGCGTCCGAGCCGGTCGGGGGCCGCGCGCCGGGCTCCGGATCGCCCCGCGCAGCCCGCCCGGCTCCCCGGAGAGGCGGGGGCGCGCGGCGGGGAGGCGTGGCTGGCCCCGGGGCGGACCGCGAGCCCGGACTGCTCCGCCGCCTCCTGCCTGGCGGGCGGCGCGGAGGCGGGCCCAGGTGGGCCCGGGTGCGAGCGCCCGGAGGAGCGGCGGGGTCGCTGCCCATCGGCGGGGTCCGGGTTCGGGGCCGGGGGCGGCGCCGGGACGCGGCGGAGCTCGGGATGGCGTAACTGCCTGTGGCTTCTCCGGGCGGACCTGCCCGCGCTGGGTGCGCGCAGCCCGAGTGGGCGGGGGGGGGGGGGGGGAGCCGAAGACCCTCGGGAGGCCCGCCCGCCCGCCCTCGGGGCTGCGGGCAGCGGAGGAGGGGTCTGGAGCTCGGGAAAGATTGGGGGGCTGGGGGCCTGGGCTCCTCGGAGTCTTCTGGGAGCCCGCCTGCTGGGGGTCGGGAGACCTGCGTGCTCCAAGAGGGAAGTGCTGGGGGGAACCAGAAGACGGGGGGGCCTGGGCTCCCCGATCCTCGAAGGAGGAGGGGGCTGGAGGTCTGGCCTCCAGGGTTCTCCAAGGAGAAGAGGGCTGGAGGCCTGGGTTCCCCAAAGAGGGGGCCTGCGGGGGGAATCCTCTATTCTTGGGGGGGGGGGGAGGGACTGGGGGGGTCCGGGTTCTTAATGTTCTCAACGGAGAGGCGCTGAGGGCAGGACTCCAGGGCCCCCCACAGCTGGAGACGGAGGTGCAGGTTCTTGGGTCCCTTAAAGGGGGGGGGGGGGTCCCGGCTCCAGGGTGCTCACCGCGAACCTCTGCCCCTCCCCCAGGCCATGTCGCCGGAGGAGTGGACTTATCTGCTGGTTCTTCTTATCTCCATCCCCATCGGCTTCCTCTTTAAGAAAGCTGGTGAGTCAGGTTCCCTCCCCGGGTGGAAAATAAGGCGGGGGAGATGGGGGGGGGGGGTTGGGGGGGAGACACACCGAGAGGGGTGAACCCCTGGAAGGCTGATGCTACTACATCTCTTCTCCCCCCCCTCCCCGCAGGACCTGGGCTGAAGAGATGGGGGGCGGCCGCCGTGGGCCTGGGGCTCACCCTGTTCACCTGTGGCCCCCACACGCTGCACTCCCTGATCACCATCCTGGGGACCTGGGCCCTCATCCAGGCCCAGCCCTGGTGAGGCTGCGGTGGGGGGTGGGGGATGGGGGGGGTGGGAGAAGTTCCTCCTTTTGAGTCTTGCCTGACCCCCGCCTCGCTCTGCGGGCCTATCTCTTGTTGATCTGTGTCTGTGGGTGTCCCCCCCCCCCCACTTCTGCCTTCCTGGGCCTTGTTCCTGTGTCTGTGTGTGTGTGTGTGTGTGTGTCCTCCACAGCCCTGTCCTGGATTCCGGAGAGGACCACGATGCTCCTTTGCTGGCCCTGCCACCTCTCATTTTCATATTTATATTCCTATCCCCTCTCCCCCCTTCCTCCCCGCAAAAGGTGTGTGGAAGGGCGTTCACCCCAAGCTCTCTCAACCTCTTCTCCTTCTCTCTACCTCTGTGTATTTGCATGCGCTGTGCCTCTTCTCCCGCCGTCCCAATCTTGTGCATTCTGCCCCCACCCCACCCACCCACCCACACCCACACACACCCCATTTTCTGCCTCTGAAGGTGGGGAGGTGGGGGGGAGGACTTGGAGCTAGAATCTGGGGAGGTGAGGCCGGGGCAGCTCCCAGAGCCCGGCCCCACCTCCCCCCGCCTCTGCCCCAGCTCCTGCCACGCCCTGGCCCTGGCCTGGACCTTCTCCTACCTCCTGTTCTTCCGCGGGCTCGGCCTGCTGGGCCTGCCCACGCCCACGCCCTTCACCAACGCCGTCCAGCTGCTGCTGACACTGAAGGTCAGGCCCCCCCATCCTCCCCTATGCCAGCTAATCCCCCCCCCAACTTCACCTGCTCCCACCCCCGCCGCTCCCGTGAGGACCAGGGGGGCGGGCGGGGTTTTATCTCCCACACGCCCTGGGCGGGCCTCACCTCTCCTTACCCTGGGCACAGAGGTACCGTGCATAGGCATGTGTGGGAGGCCAGAGCCCTGCCTCCTCGGGGCCAGCTGTGTTGTGGGAGGCACCCGTCCAGGGACGGGAAACCAGGGCGCCAGGTCGGGCGCTAAGCCACCTGGGAGAGGGGTGAAAACAGCTCCCCAGGCCCCGTCCCAGGTCCCGAAACCCTGAGTTCCCACGGGGCGCGGGTGGAGAAACAATCAGCGAATCAGTGAGCGGAACGGGCACCCGAGCTTGGGACCCCGGTCCCTTCGTGGGGGGAGTCGGGGGCAGCACCCCACGCTTAGCTGGAAGAGTTGGAGGAATGGCTTCAGCATGCAAGGACAGCGCCCGTGGAGGGGACAGCGGCTGGCCGGCTGTGTGCCGGCCGCAGGGCCTTGTTGGCTAATGCCAGGAGTTTGGACTTCCTCCTGTGGGTTTTGGTTTTGTTGTCAGAAGAGGGAAGGTGACCAAATTTGCATGGTTTTTTTTTCTTTCAAATTTTACTGATTTTTAGAGAGAGAGGAAAGGGGAGAGAAATAGCTACTTGTTGTTCCACGTATTTTTTTTTTAATATTTTTAATTGATTTTAGAGAAGAAGGAAGAGGAATAGAGAGGTAGAAACATCAATGATGAGAGAGAATCATTCATCAGCTGCCTCCTACTGGGGATCAAGCCCACTACCCAGGCATGTGCCCTTGACCAGAATTGAACCCGGGACCCTTCCATCCACAGACACTATCCACTGAGCCAAACCGGCCAGGGCGTTCCACGTATTTATGCATTCCCCGGTTGATTCTTTTATTAAATGTACTTATTGATTTTAAAGAGAGATAGGAAGGGGGGGAGAGAAACATCGACTTGTTCCACTTATGCATTCCTTGGTTGATTCTTTTAAGTATTTATATTGATTTTGAGAGAGGGGGGGGCAGAGAGAGAGACACTGACATGGTGTCTGTCTTATCTATGCATTCACTGGTTGATCCTTATCTGTGTCCTGACCAGGGATCAAACCGCAACCTAGGCGCAGGGACGCCGCTCTCACCACTGGCCGGCGCGGGGGTGCGTGTTTAGAAATCTCTCTCGGGGTGCTTCCGGGAGATTGCGGCAGGAAGGGGAGATGGGCTGAGGCCCCGCTGGCGGCGGGATCAGGCTCTCGGCCAGTCCGACAGGAAATGCCCAGTTTCGGAGGTCTCCCCGCAGGAGCTGAAGGGGCAGATGGGGAGGAGGCCTGGCCCAGCAGCTGGGGAGGAGCCGCAGGGGAGGAGAGGAGGGGCCGGGAGAGGTGTCCCTGGGGCCACACCTGCCCAGAGTGCTCTTATCGGGGATTGAAACCCCAGCCCCGAGGCCTGCCTTACTCCCCGGCTGGGCAGACTCTGCCCCACAGCGGAGGTGGTGGAGGTGGAGGTGGAGGAGGAGGAGTTGGAGGAGGAGGTGGAGGTGGAGGAAGAGGAACTAAAGGGTCGGGGCTTGGGCTGGAGAGACCCACGGGAATAGATGTGGGGCATAGATGTGGGGCGTGACAGTGAATGGGATGGCCGCGCCGTTGCCTGAGGGGATGGCCTCCTAGTGGATCTGGTTTGGGGAGTGGGTACTACCGGGTTCCACTGCGCATGTGCCCAGTCCACATCTGAATATTGGTCGGAGGCAACTGGATGAATAGGTTTTGGGGGGGGAGATCCCAGCCAGGAGTAGAGTGTAGGAGTCATGAGGTGAGGGTGGGGGGTATCTAAAGCCCCAGATGGAGGGAACATGGAGAAAGAAGACAGGCCGGCTCTGGCTGGTTGGCGCAGTGGTTAGAGCGTTGCCCTGTGCCCTGAGGGGTCGTGGATTCAGGTCCCGGTCAAGGGCACACACCCGGGTTGCAGGTTTGACTCCTGGCCTGGTCAGGGAGACAACTAATTGATGTGCCTCTCTCACATCCATGTTTCTCTCTCTCTCTCATTTCTTCCCTCCCTCCCACTCTCTAAAAAATCAATGGAAAGGCGAAACCGGTTTGGCTCAGTGGATAGAGCATCAGCCTGCGGACTGCAAGGTCCCAGGTTCAATTCCGGTCAAGGGCATGCATGTACCTTGGTTGGGGGCACATGCCCAATGGGGGGTGTGCAGGAGGCAGCTGATCGATGTTTCTCATCAATGTTTCTAGCTCTACCTCTCTTCCTTCCTCTCTATAAAAAATCAATAAAATACATTTAAAAAATAATAATCAATTAATTAAATAAAAATCAATGGAAAGATATCCTCAGATGAGAATTAACAACAGAACAACAACAAAAAAGACAGGTTGGGGGGAGGGAACACATTTGTAATAATCTGAACAATAAAGATTTATTTTTTAAAAAAAGACAGGTGGGCCCAGAAATGAGTCCTGGTGAGCACCTGCCGTCGACAGAGACCCTAGGATGCCATTACTGTCACCTCCGACGCTCCCGGGGAGTAGAGCTCGGCTCCCGGCTGCACGCCAGCAGCCTTGGCTGCCAGAGGGGTGGCGGAGTGAGGCGGAGCCGAGTCTGACTTGTCTCCCCCCCCCCAACCCCCCACCCCTTCCTCCAGCTGGTGAGCCTGGCCAGTGAGGTGCAGGACCTGCACCTGGCCCAGCGGAAGGAGATGGCGGCGGGCTTCAGCCAGGGCCCCAGCCTGGGGCTGCTGCCCTACATCCCCTCCCTGATGGAGACCCTCAGCTACAGCTACTGCTACGTGGGCATCATGACCGGTGAGTGCCCGCCTCTCCCCTCCCCTCCCTTCCCCTCCCTTCCTCTCCCCTGCTCCCTCTCCATCCTCTCATTGATGTTTCTGACTCTCTATCCCTCTCTCTTCCTCTCTGTAAAAAAAATCAATAAAATATATGGGTTTTTTTAAAAAAAAAAAGATGGAGCCGAAACAGGTTTGGCTCAGTGGATAGAGCGTCGGCCTGCGGACTGAAAGGTCCCGGGTTTGATTCCGGTCAAGGGCAGGTACTACCTTGGTTCCGGGCACATCCCCAGTAGGGGGCGTGCAAGAGGCAGCTGGTCGATTTTCTCTCTCATCGATGTTTTTAGCTCTCTGTCCCTCTCCCTTTCTCTCTGTAAAATATCAATAAAAAATATATATATTAAAAAAGAGAGAGAGAGAGATGGAAACATTGATGATGAGAGAGAACCATGGATCGGCTGCCTCCTGCGCATGCCCCCTACTGGGGTCAAGCCCACAACCCAGGTACGTGCCCTTGACAGGAATCAAACCAGGGGCCCTTCAGTCCGAAGTTCAAGGTGCTATCCGCTGAGCCACACCAGCCAGGGCCCCCATTGATATTTAGAGAGAGTGGAAGGGAGGGGAAGAGACAGGAAGAGAAGCATCGACGTGAGAGAGACACACACATTGATGCATGTGCCCTTGACCAAAATCGAACCCAGGACCCTTCAGCCCACGGCCTCGCTCTGTCCACTGAGCCACACCGGCTAAGGGCCTTGTCCCTCTTACTCTGGGTCTCCCTCCCCCACTCCCTGTCTCTGTTTTGTCTCTGGGTCTCTGCCCCCCTGATCGCTGCCCCCGCCCCTCCCTCGGTTCTCCCCCCGCAGGCCCGTTCTTCCGCTACCGCACGTACCTGGACTGGCTGGAGCAGCCGTTCCCGGGCGCCGTGCCCAGCCTGCGGCCCCTGCTGCGGCGGGCCTGGCCCGCGCCGCTCTTCGGGCTGCTCTTCCTGCTGTCCTCGCACCTCTTCCCGCTGGAGGCCGTGCGCCAGGACGCCTTCTACGCGCGCCCGCTGCCCGCGCGCCTCTTCTACATGGTCCCCGTCTTCTTCGCCTTCCGCATGCGCTTCTACGTGGCCTGGATCGCCGCCGAGTGCGGCTGCATAGCCGCCGGCTTCGGGGCCTACCCCGCGGCCGCCAAGGCCCGGGCTGGGGGCGGCCCCACCCTCCCGTGCCCGCCCCCCAGCAGGTCAGGCGGCGGGAGGGAGGGGGCCCGAGACCCGGCAGGCCCCATCCCCTAGCAGGGAGGAGAGCGGGGATCCGGGGGGGCCAGGTCCGGGGATGGGGGGCCAGGTCCGCCACCTGCTGCTGTCACAGTGTCGCCCCGGGGCCACCCACAGTGCGCCCCGCCCCGCCCTAGGGAGCAGCCTTCCTGACACCCACCCATTGTCCCTTGTGGCTAGTGCCTGTCACCCCTGGGGATGGATGGCCCGTTGCTCTCTGTTGCTAGGGAAACGAAAGGCGGTATCCTAGCAACCATGCGTGGTCCCCTCGGTTGCCATGGGAGTGTCACGCCAATAGCCCGATTGTTCCTGGTGGTTCAGGATGCCATCCTTAGGCACTGGTGGGTCGACCACCTTTGTTGCTAGGGAAATGGTTCCTTAGCAACCGTGGTCCACCCCTCCCAGCCAGAAGGGTTGCTCTTTGTTGCTATAAAAAATGGCACCAAATTGCCCCTTTGTTGCTAGGAGCCAGAATTTCCCTTCTCCCCCCATCTCTCTCTCTCTCTCACACACACACACACACACACACACACACGTGATGTTATCACACAGCCTGCAGTTGCCCCTGTTCCTAAGGAAATGGCATCCCTGACCGCGCTGGCCTGTAGCGCAGGGCACATCATTCCTAGCAACCGCAGGTCGCCTTCCCATGTTGCTAAGGGAGCCAGTTCCCTTGGTAACAGTGGATTGACAGATTGACCTTGTCGCTAACAGTGCTACACCCCCACCCCCACCCCCAGCTCCTTCACTGCTAGGTAAGTCACACGGCTGGTAACTGCGGGCTCGCTCGTTGCTAAGGAAGTGTTGCTCCTGCGTTGCTAGGGAAATGGTGCCCCTAGCAACCAGGACGCGACTGCCTCGCTGTTCCTAGCAACCACAGCCATCCTCCGCCGGGAGGGACCTGGGGAGCAGCCCCTCCTCCGTGTAAATGATGGAGCATTTCTTGGTAGGGCGGGCCGTGCCCTAGCTGACACGAGCTGCCATTCCAAGTGGGGGAGGCGGCCCCCCCAAAGGAGTTTATTTCCACGGCCCTCTAACCATGGTGGACCTCCAGGGGCTGGAGAGGGCATCCCCAAGAAAATGCCAGGCGGGAACCAAAGGCTTTTCTCTCCCTGATGAGCCCACTCCGAGCGGCTGGCTCCCCCCCCCGCCGCCCCCCCATTGTCAGAAGCCACAGGCAGTCAGCTGGGATGACACTTCTTAAACAATCGTAAGAACCAATAGCCAAAGGCCCTTTCCGGAACCTTTCTAAACCTCCTAGATCTTTTTGCTAAAGAATGACCTTTCCCTAGCAACAGAGACCATCCAGGCCTAGAACGTCTCCCTAGCAACCCCGGGCCACCTCGTCGTGAAGGATGCTGCTTCCCTAGCAACCGCAGTGACAACTCAGAGGGGACAGCCCTTGGAGTGCACTGAGCTTGGTTGCTAAGGAATGGCCTTTTCCCTGGCATCGGAGGCCAGCGAAGGGTCAGGTTGCTAAGGACTCGTGGCCTAGCAACCACAGCCCTTCGAGGCTCTGCCTCAGGGCCCCGCGGCCAAGAGCACCCGGTTGTCGGTGAACTGCGTGCCCCACCACCACCTTCCTCCCCCCAAAAGGCTCCCTTTGGGCTACCCTCCCCTTGTTGCCCTGGCCACTGTGACAGCCGGGGGGACGTCACCTGCCCTCCACCCCCTCCTTAGCATGGGGCTGGGACACTAACCGGCGGCGGGAGGGGGCCTGGCTGAGTTGCATGTCTGTCCCCCCCCCACCCCCATCCTGCACCCCCCCAGTCCGGAGGAGGCGGCTGCCCTGGAGTATGACTACGAGACCATCCGCAACATCGACTGCTACCGCACGGACTTCTGCACGCGGGTGCGGGAGGGCATGCGGTACTGGAACATGACGGTGCAGTGGTGGCTGGCGCAGTACATCTACAAGAGCGCGCCCACCAGCTCCTACGTCCTCAGGTGAGCCTGCCAGCCCCGGGCCGGACCAGGCGGAACTACATCTCCCAGCAGCACACGGGGCAGCCTGCCCCCGAGGGTCAAGGGAGTTGTAGTTCCTTGAAGCCCCTGTGCTTCTGAGGATTGCATTATGGCGGGTGAATCATTCCCTGTCCTTGACCCTGCGTTTCTGCTTCTGTAAAGTCAGTGGACAGAAGCCGTGCACTGAGTCCTCTGGACTCGATAGCTAAACTTTCCGGAATCTCAGCCCCAGCGATTGCTAAGAATCCTCGAGCACGGAGTTCTGTTTCCTCTGATATATGGAGGGTGACACTGTTACCGGTCTCATAGGCTGATGTCAGGATTGAAGGAGATAAAAGTATGAAATGTAGTTCATGTGAGGCCTGGAAGGTGCTAGCTAGGTATTAGTTTCTATTCTTCACTCAGCCAATATTTCTCTCTCTTTTTTTTAATATATATTTTATTGATTTTTTTTTACAGAGAGGAAGAGAGAGGGATAGAGAATTAGAAACATTGATGAGAGATCGTTTTCATCGATCAGCTGCCTCCTGCACACCCCCTACTGGGGATGTGCCCGCAACCAAGGCACATGCCCTTGACCGGACTCGAACCAGTCTGCAGGCCGGTGCTCTATCCACTGAGCCACACGGGTTTGGGCTAAACTGAAGCTTTCTGAGTCCTCCATAGAAGCGGAATCAGAGCCCAAACACGTGGGCTTTCAAGGGCCGGCATTCAGGGTGCACAAGGAGAGGAGGGGGAGGGAGTCATGGCCAGAGATGTCAGAATCATCACAGCTCAGGATGGTAACCCCGGATCCCCAAAAGAGCAAGTGGGTGCAGAGGTGGGGTTAACTGGGCTCCTGGCTCTGAGGGAGGCAGGCTGGGGCCCGGCCTGGGCCTGACACCCTCCTTCCCCCCTCCCACCCTCCCGCACCCCCACAGGAGCGCCTGGACCATGCTGCTGAGTGCCTACTGGCACGGCCTGCACCCCGGCTACTACCTGAGCTTCCTGACCATCCCGCTGTGCCTGGCGGCCGAGGGCCGGCTGGAGGCGGCGCTGCGCTGGCGGCTGGGCCCGGCGGGCCAGCAGGCGTGGGACTGGGCGCACTGGTTCCTGAAGATGCGCGCCTACGACTACATGTGCATGGGCTTCGTGCTGCTCTCCCTGGGCGACACCCTGCGCTACTGGGCCTCCGTCTACTTCTGCGTCCACGTGCTGGCGCTGGCCGCGCTGGCCGCCGGGCTGGCCCTGGGCGCGGGCGGCCCCGGCCGGCGGAAGGCGGCGCCCCCGGCCGCCGGCCCGGCCCCCGAGAAGCTGCGGGAGGAGTGAGCTGCCCGCCCCGCCCCGCCCCGCCGCGCTTCGGGCCCCGGATTCCGTGACCCGGGCCGCCGGGCCCTCCCGGAAGCCCTGGGCTCGGGGCCTGGGGAGGATCCCGCTCCGCGCAGCCCCCGCCTCGCCCAGCCCAGCCCCCCGGACCCCAAGGCGCTGCCCAGACTGGACACCCCCGATCCGGGCTCCCCGGCTGCAGGCCCCGGAGGCAAGGCCCTCGGGGCGCGGGGCACCGCTTTCCCGTGGCTTCCGCTCCACCTTCATCTCATCACGCCCATGTCTCAGGCCCCGGAGGGGACAAAGGGGGAAACTGAGGCCCTGTGCGCGGGCCTGGAGACCCGGGGTCCCCGCCCCCCGCGGGTGCGGTTCTCTCCCAATAAAGCGTTTGCACACGGACTGCGTGGCGTGTCTGTCTGGGCGACCCCGCAGGTGGGGGGCGTGGGCCCCGAACCCCGCGCCCGGCCCGCCGGCTCCCGGGCCGCGGACTGCAGCTCCCGGCTCGCCCCGCCCCCGGGCACCTGCGGCCCCGGCGCACCTGCCCGGCCCCGCCCGCCGCACCCGCCCTGTCCCGGGCGGTGCCTCCCGCGGCCCCGGAGGCGGAAGCCACCGCTCGGGGCCATGGAGGAGAGCTGGGCCGGGGAGCCCGAGGGCTGGGGCCCCTCCGGGAGGTGGCCGGCGCCCCGGGGGGCCAGGGCAGGTGGGGCCGCTGGGGCGCGCGGGGTCGGGGGGAGAGCGGAGTGGGGGGCCCTGCGGGTTCCGGGGCGCCTGGGTCCCCAGGGCAGGAGTGGGAGGGGCTTCTGTTCCCTTCCAGGTTCCTGGGGGGAAGGGAATCGGGGCCCTGCGGAGGCCGAGTCTGGGGAAGCCGCTGGGGCGCAAATACCTGCAGAGTGGGCGGGGCCAGGGTCCCAGATACTGATTGAAGGGGGAAAGCAAGTTCCAGAGTGAAATCCTGGGACCAGGAGCTGGAGGGGCCTGCAGGGTGGGCACTGGGTCTGAGGGAGGAGGGCTGGGGGCCTGGGATCCTGGGTCTGAGGGAGGAGGGCTGGGGGCCTGGGCTCCTGGGTCTGAGGGAGGAGGAGGGCTGGGGGCCTGGACCCCTGGGTCTGAGGGAGGAGGGCTGAGGGACCCCTGGGTCTGAGGGAGGAGGGGCTGGGGGCCTGGGCTCCTGGGTCTGAGGGAGGAGGGGCTGGGGGCCTGGGCTCCTGGGTCTGAGGGAGGAGGGCTGGGGGCCTGGGCTCCTGGGTCTGAGGGAGGAGGCTGGGGGCCTGGGCTCCTGGGTCTGAGGGAGGAGGGGCTGGGGGCCTGGGCTCCTGGGTCTGAGGGAGGAGGGCTGGGGGCCTGGGCTCCTGGGTCTGAGGGAGGAGGGGCTGGGGGCCTGGGCTCCTGGGTCTGAGGGAGGAGGGCTGGGGGCCTGGGCTCCTGGGTCTGAGGGAGGAGGCTGGGGGCCTGGGCTCCTGGGTCTGAGGGAGGAGGAGGGCTGGGGCCTGGGCTCCTGGGTCTGGGGGAGGAGGCTGGGGGCCTGGGCTCCTGGGTCTGAGGGAGGAGGGCTGGGGCCTGGGCTCCTGGGTCTGAGGGGGGATGAGGGGGGCTGGGGGCTTGGACCCCCGGTTCTCCCGGCACCTGCCCCCTTGCCCAGGCCCCACGCTGTCCTCGGTGCTGAACGAGCTGCCCAGCGCTGCCACCCTCCGGTACCGAGGCCCCGGGGTGCTGCCCTGGGGCGCGCTGGAGGAGGAGGAGGAGGATGGAGAGAGGAGCGTGCAGGCCTTCGCCGAAGCCGCCCAGGAGGAGCTGCAGGACCCGGTCCCCTCCCGGGAGCTGCCCTGGCCCATGCAGGCCCGGCGGGCACACAGGTGAGGCCGGGCCGCCGGCTCTCCTGCCTCTGAGCTGCCGCCTCGACCCTCCTTCCCCGCCTGGGTCCCTCTGGTCTCTCCCTCCTCCGAGCTTCTCTCCGCCCCTCACTGCCTCTCCGAGCCCGAAATCCACGCTTAGTGTTTCCTCTGCCCCAGTCCTCCTTTCCAATCCCCTCTCCCTCCCTCCCTCCCTCCCTCCTCCGGGACGTTGCAGGCCCCGGTGAAAAGTGAAGAAGCCGCTTCTGTTTTCAAGTCCACAACAACAACAACAAAAACGAAACGCCAAAACCAGTGTGGCTCAGTGGTAGAGTGTGGGTCTGCGGACTGAAGGGTCCCAGGTTCGATTCCGGTCAAGGGCATGTACATTGGTTGCGGGCACATCCCCGGTAGGGGGCGTGCAAGAGGCACCTGGTCGATGTTTCTCTCTCATCGACGTTTCTAGCTCTCTATCTCTCTCCCTTCCTCTCTGTAAAATATCAATAAAATATTTAAAAAAAAAAATCAATAAAATATATGAAAAAAAAACCACACACAGAAACTTACATGGGCCAAAGCCGGTTTGGCTCAGTGGATAGAGCCACTGGGGACGTGCCCGCAACCCAGGCACATGCCCTGGACCGGAATCGAACCTGGGACCCTTCAGTCTGCAGGCTGACGCTCTGTCCACTGAGCCACACCGGTTAGGGCTCTGTGCCGTTTTTTTGGTTTTTTTTTTTGCATGTTTATGATGATGTTTGCCTGCAGGAAGCATTAGGACAGACGCAGAGAGTTTTCCTATAGTGGGAGACCCGGTGAACCCCGCCCAAGGGGAGAGGCATTGCAGCCCCCTGACGCACCCCGCACCCCAATGCCTGTCCCCTCACCCTCGCCCCCTCCAGGAGAACGGCCTTCCGCCTTTCCCACGCGCACACGTGACCTCTCAGGGCGCCTCTGCAGAGCTGGCCGCGGGGTCTCCTTCCCTGAAGGGCAGGGTCCCCCGCTCGCTCGGGGACTGTGTAAACAGAGGCCCGCAGTCTTGGGGTTCTGTCTGTGCTTAGGGTCACGTGTCTCCTTTTATTGCTGTGGGGTCTGTGCTGGGAGCCCGCCGCAGCGGTTTCCATCCGGGGCAGCCAGACCTTTCCCCTCCCCCTCCCGTCTCTGACTCTGTTTCCTCCCAGGCAGCGCCACGCCAGGGACCAAATGGCTCAGGGCTCCGGGTCCCGGATGGCCCGCTGGGCCCTGCTGCTTCGGAGGTCCAGGGAGAAGATGCGGGAAGGCTGGCACACCCTGGAGCCCTGGGGGTGGACGCTGAAGAGGATCGGGGGTGCGCTGGGGCTGGGACTGGGGCCTGGGTCTGAGGGAGGAGGAGGAGCTGGACTCCTGGGTCTGAGGGAGGAGGAGGGCTGGGGGCCTGGGCTCCTGGGTCTGAGGGAGGAGGCTGGGGGCCTGGGTCTGAGGGAGGAGGAGGGCCTGGACTCCTGGGTCTGAGGGAGGAGGGCTGGGGCCTGGGCTCCTGGGTCTGAGGGAGGAGGCTGGGTGTCTGGGCTCCTGGATCTGAGGGAGGAGGGTTGGGGCCCTGGGTCTGAGGGAGGAGGGGCTGGGGCCCTGGGGTCCTGGGTCTGAGGGAGGAGGGCTGGGGGCCTGGGCTCCTGGGTCTGAGGGAGGAGGAGGCTGGGGGCCTGGGCTCCTGGGTCTGAGGGAGGAGGGTCGTGGATCTCCCCCCAGACTCACCGAGGCCCCGGGCCGCCTGCCGCCCCCTGCAGGCCAGTTTGGCGCGGGCACCGAGTCCTACTTCTTGCTGCTGCGCTTCCTGCTGTTTCTGAACGTGCTGGCCTCGGTGCTGAAGGTCTGCATGACGCTGCTGCCCACCTGGCTGGACGGCGGCGCCCCGGCCCCCCCCGGCCCCGCCTCGCCCTGCGGCTCCTACAACCCCCGCCCGCAGGGCCTGGTGTCCTTCTCCGCCCTGCTCTTCCAGCTGCTCTCGGGGGAGGTGAGTGCGGGTCCCCCTGGAGGCCCCGCTCCGGCCAGCACCCCATGGTCACCCCGCTGCCCCCTCCCCCCCAGGGCTTCCTGGAGTGGTCCCCGCTCTTCTACGGGTTCTACCCGCCCCGCCGGCGCCTGGCCACCGCCTACCTCTGCTCCACCTTCGTCATCGGCCTCCTGTCGCTGCTGCTGATCCTGCGCCGGTGAGTGCACCCACCCCCACCCGGCCCCGACCCCGGGTCCCCCCTGCCCCAGGAATCCCGAGTCTCACTCTGGGATCCCTTTTTCTCTGTTTGAGTTGAAATCCGTGTTTAAAATGCTGCCTAAACCCTGGCCGGTGTTGCTCAGGGGGTAGAGCGCCGGCCTGCGGACTCAAGGGTCCCAGGTTCGATTCCAGGCAAGGCCCAGGCCCAGGTTGTGACCTCAGTGCCAAGGGAGGGACTTACAGGAGGCAGCTGATCCATGATTCTCTCATCATCATCATGGATGTTTCTTTCTCTCTCCCCCCCTCTTCCTTCCCTCTCTGAAATCGATAATATATATATTTTATTGATTTTTCACAGAGAGGAAGGGAGAGGGATGGAGAGCTAGATGATGAGAGAGAATGATGATGAGAGATCAATGATGAGAATCACTGATCAACTGCCTCCAGCACGCCCCCCACTGGGGATGGAGCCCGAAACCCGGGCCTGTTCCCTTGACCGGAATCCAGCCCCAGCTGTGACCTCCTGGTTCACAGGTCGACGCTCAACCACTGGGCCACCCCGGCCGGGCCTCATTGAGTCCTTTTATGTGAATCTCTGGCCCTCTGGGGTCTCAGTCCCCATCCCCGTCTCCATCTCCGTCTCCCAGGGTCCCCGTCTCCCAGGCCCCGGGTTCCCCGCCGGGTGCCTGACCTCGGGGTCTCTCCCTGGGGCCGGTGGCTTCCACGCCTGCTCCACCAGGTGGCAGCTCGCCCAGGGCCCGGGCTTAGGGTGTGCTTTCGGGGTTCCCCTGTCCCCCTCCCCTGCCCACACGGCCCTGACCCGCCTCCCGGCCCCCAGCTCGGTGTCCGGGCTGAAGCAGACGCTGCTGGCCGAGTCCGGGGTGCTGACCAGCTACAGCCACCGCGTCTTCTCCGCCTGGGACTTCGGCCTCCGCGGGGAGGTCCACGTGCAGCTGCGCAGGCGCCGCCTCCGCTACGAGCTGCAGGTGCGCCCGGGGCGGGCCTTGGGGAATGAATGGCATCTGAAGAGGCCCCAAGGTGCGGCCCGAGGTCAAAGGATAAGGGGGGACGCTGGCTTTAGGGGGGGAGGCGGGGCCCAAGGGTGCTGGGTTCGAAGCTGAGGAGGGTGTGGCCGGGATGGAGGGCTGATGTGGAGCTGGAACTTGCACCTGGGCGAGCACTGGGCGTGGCCTCGAGGGGGGCGGGGCCTGGGTGTGTGGCTCCTGCTGCTGGGCGGGGCCTCGGGGGCGGGGCCTGGTGTGTGGCTCCTGGTGATAGGCGGGGCCTCGGAAGGAAGGGCGGGGCCTGGGTGTGTGGCTCCTGCTGCTGAGCGGGGCCTCGGGGGCGGGGCCTGGTGTGTGGCTCCTGGTGATAGGCGGGGCCTCGGAAGGAAGGGCGGGGCCTGGGTGTGTTGCTCCTGCTGCTGGGCGGGGCCTCGGAGGGGAGGGGTCGGTAAGGGGCGGGGCCAAAATATCTAAATTGTCACCTGGAGTCGGGCTGGCTTGGCTCAGGGGTTGTGCAGCGACCTATGAACCAGGAGGTCAAGGTTCCCTTCCCAGTCGGGGCACATGTCTGGGTTGTGGGCTCCAGCCCCAGTGTGGGCCGTGCCGGAGGCAGCTGATCCATGATTTTCTTTTTTTCTTTTTCTTTAAAATATATTTTATTGATTACAGAGAGGAAGGGAGAGGGATAGAGAGTTAGAAACATCGATCAGCTGCCTTCTGCACACCTCCTACTGGGAATGTGCCCGCAATCAAGGTACATGCCCTTGACCAGAATCGAACCTGGGACCTTTCAGTCCGAAGGATGATGCTCTATCCACTGAGCCACACCAGCTATAGCTGATCAATAATTTTCTGTCATCATTGATGTTTCTCTCTCCCGTCCTCTCTGAAATCAATAAAAATACAATTAAAAAGTAAGTAAATTGCCTTCTGGAGAGAGGCTGAGACCAAGATGACAGAAGTTCTGCTCTAAGCCGGTGCTGCTCAGTGGACAGAGCATCATCTTTCGGACTGAAAGGTCCCAGGTTCGATTCCAGTCAAGGGCATGTACCTTGGTTGCGGGCACATCTGTTTCTCTCTCATCTATGTTTCTAGCTCTCTATCCCTCTCCCTTTATTGATTTATTACCAAGAGGAAGGGAGAGGGAGAGTCAGAAACGATCAGCCGCCTCCCACACACACACCCACCGAGGATGCACCCGCAACCAAGGCACATGCCCCCGACCGGAATCGAACCCGGGACCACTGAGTCCAAAGGCCGACGCTCTAGCCACTGAGCCAAACCGGTTTCGGCTAAAATATATATTTTTTAAATATAAAAGATGGCAGAGGCCCTTGGCAGGGTGTTGCTGCCGGCCGCCCTTGCAGTGGGCCGTGGGCCTGGCCTGGGGGCCGGCACCCAGCGGGCTGTCTCCGGGCAGGTGGAGCTGGAGGAGGCGCAGGTGCGGCGCCAGGCGGCGGGGCGCACCCTGGGCCAGCAGGCCCGCGTGTGGTCGGTGCGGCTGCTGCTCAACCTGCTGGTGGTGGCGCTCCTGGGGGCGGCCTTCTACGGCGTCTACTGGGCCACGGGGTACCCCAACGAGCTGAAGGTGCGCGGGGCCTGGGGCGGGGGGCCTGGAGCCCACGTTTCCAAGGGCGGAGGGAACCTAGGATGCCTGGGGTCTTAGGCAGAGAGAGGAGGGTGGCCCGTTAGGTTTGGCGCTCAGGCTTCGGGGTGCGCAAGGAAGAGGCCGGGGAGCCCCCTCCAGCGCGGCTCCTCCAGGACCCCAGCCTCTCCTCGTGGCCCCGTCCCCCTCCCAGAAGCTGGACCTGGTCAGCGGGACGCCGCTGCTCCAGCTCGGGGTGAACTACCTCCCGTCCGTCTTCATCTCCGGCGTCAACCTGGTGCTGCCGCCCGTGTTCAAGCTCATCGCCTCGCTCGAGGGCTACACCAGGAGCCGCCAGATCGTCCTAATCCTGCTCAGGTGCCGCCTGCGGGGGGCGGCTGGGGGGGCGGGTGTGGGGGGTAAGTCCCCACCCGTGGATGGGATCAGCCCGGCTCCTCGTTTCTCCATCTGTGGGATGGGGGGACTGGGGAGCCCGGAGGGCCGGGCTGATGCGCCGCCCCTCGCGCTGCCAGGACCGTGTTCCTGCGCCTGGCTTCCCTGCTGGTCCTCATGGTCTCGCTCTGGGATGGGGTCACGTGCGGGGGCGACCCGGAGGCGGAGAACTGCGAAGCCTGCGGCTACAATTACAAGAAGTTTCCGGTGAGGAGGGCGGGGGGGCCGGGGCTCGCGGGTCCTCGGTCCGGGCTCCAGGTTAGGGAGGAGGAAGAGGAGCTGGGGGTGCCAGGACACCCTCCAGCCTGAGCACTGGGGTATGGGTGGTGCCCCCCCAAAAACAGAAGACCCCAGAGAAAGTATCTCATACGCTTGTTTTTTTAAATATTTTTATTGCCTTTTTTTACAGAGAGGAAGGGAGAGGGATAGAGAGCTAGAAACATAGATGAGAAACATCCATCAGCTGCCTCCTGCACCTCCCCCCCCCCCCAACTGGGGATGTGCCCGCAACCAAGGTACATGCCCTTGACCGGAATCGAACCTGGGACCCTTCAGTCCACAGGCCGATGCTCTACCCACTGAGCCACACGGGTCAGGGCTAGGCTTGCTAACTAGGGACTCGGATGCCTGGGCCCCTGGGTCGGTCCTGAGGTCACCCTCACCCCTTTCTTCCTTCCTTTAGTGCTGGGAGACCCGGATGGGGCAGGAGATGTACAAACTCCTGCTTTTTGATTTGCTGACTGGCCTGGCCATCATGCTCCTCATCCAGTTCCCTCGGAAGTGAGACCCCACCCCCACCCGGTCTGGCCCCGCCCCCTTTAGAACAGGCCCCGCCCCGCGTTCTCCCGCTTAACCACGCCCCTTTCCCTAGTCCCGCCTCTGACCGCTCTTTTCTGACTCCAAAGACCCCGCCCTCCCACGTGTTAGTTACTCCCCGTTGGCCACGCCCCTGGGCACGCCCCCCAGACAGGCTCACTTCTGATTGGTGGGCATAACGGAGGAGGCGGGGAAACCCCTGGCTGGCACGCCCCTGACTCCGCCCCGCCCCGCCCCGCAGGCTGCTCTGTGGTCTCTGTCCCGGGGCGCTGGGGCGCTTGGGGACCCAGGAATTCCAGGTGCCGGACGAGGTGCTGGGGCTCGTCTACGCGCAGACAGTGGTGTGGGTGGGCAGTTTTTTCTGCCCTCTCCTGCCCCTGCTCAACACAGCCAAATTCCTGCTGCTCTTCTACCTGAAAAAGGTGGGGCGTGGGGGAGCTCCCGCCTGAAGTTGGAGATGTTGGGGGCCGGGAAGGGACCGAGGGGTGTGATCGGGGCCTAAGGGAGGAGGATGCTAAGGGTCCCAGACGTCTGGATCCTGAGAGAGGAGGGGGTCTCTGTCTGCAGGGCTGATTCCTGGATGTGGGAGGAGGAGGGGTCTAGAGCACCTCAATTTTTAGGTCTAAGAGGGGACCGTCTCCTGGGTCCTGAGTGAGGAGGACCAGGCACCAGGGCTCCTGGGGTGGGGGGAAGAGACAGACTAGCGCCCGTGCCTCAGTCTCCCTTCTTCCCTTGCCAGCTCACCCTCTTCTCCACCTGCTCCCCGGCCTCTCGCACCTTTCGGGCCTCCACGGCGAACTTCTTTTTCCCCATGGTCCTCCTCCTGGGGCTGGCCGTCTCCGCCATCCCCGTGCTGTACAGCATCTTCCTGTGAGTGAGAGGGGCGCCCGCCTCTCTGACCCCGCGGCCCTCGCCCGGGAGCCGGGCTTCTCGGCCCTCCTTGACCTCGGTCCCATCTCCCTGACCTCAGGATCCGGCCTTCGAGGCTGTGTGGCCCGTTCCGGGAGCAGCTGCTCATCTGGGACCAGATCCCCAAGTCCATTGCCAGACTCCCTCAGGTCACCCAGGACTTCCTCTTCTTCCTGGGGACCCAGGCTTTTGCTGTGCCCCTCCTGCTGGTCTCCAGGTGAGGGGCCCCCGGCTCTTGGTTTTCAGCTGGAATGTGTGCCATCTGGGCGCGCCGCCGCCTGCGTCCAAAGGAGGGGTGGGGGTGGGGGCGCTAAATCCCTGAATGATGGAGGAGGGAGGGGATGGAGCCACCAACTCCCCGGTCTGAAAAAAGGGGGGGACCCAGACATTGAAGCTCTTCCGCGAGCCTTTAGGGGGTGGCTTTTACTCTGGTGCCCTCTAGCATCCTGATGGCGTACACCCTGGCCCTGGCTAACTCGTACGGATGCCTCATCTCGGAGCTCAAACGGCAGATAGAGAAGGTGAGCCAGGCCGGGCGCCTGGGAGGGGGTCCCCGGGAACGTACAAGAGTACACGGGGGGAGAGGCTCTTGTCTCACCTCTCTCTGCTTTTCACCTCAGGAGGCGCAGAACAAAGTCTTCCTGGCACAGCGCGCCGTGGCGCTGAGCTCGGACCACGGGGCCCTGTGACCTCCCTAGCGGGGCTCCGGGTGGCGTCGTCCCGCTCTCAGACCCGGATCTGCACCCCCAGACCTTCGTAAGCCTCGGCCGCGCCATCCGTCAAACGAGAGGCTGGAGAAGACTGTCCTTCCTCCCAGCCCTGCGATTCTCGGGGCCCTGCACCCCCTGACTGTCCAGGGAACCTCATCCTTTGAATCAATAAACACCGCGGAGTCCGCTGAGCGCTTTGAAAACTGGCGAGCGGAAGCAATGGGGCAGGGCTTCCGGTGCACAAGCCAATCACATGTGGCACGTACGGGCGTGCCAGCCAATCAGAGGCCGCGTCCGCGTAGCGGCCGAAGTAGAGGCACCGTGATTGGCTGAGAACGTTGACGCGAGGCGGTCGCTAGGCGACAGCACGCGAGATTCGAGGCGTTGGGGGAGGCAGGGGCGTGTCAGTTAATCCAGGACCAATCCGCGGCCGGGGCAGGCATGCTGGGGCGGGGCGTCCTCTCGCCAATCGGAAGTGCCAGGAGGCGGGCCTGGCAGTCTGTGGACGTCACGGCGCCATGAACATCTTGCCCAAGAAGAGCTGGCACGTCCGGAACAAGGACAATGTCGCCCGCGTGCGGCGGGACGAGGCCCAGGCCCGGGAGGAGGAGAAAGAGCGGGAGCGGAGGGTGCTGCTCGCTCAGCAGGAGGTAGGCTCCAGGGCGGCCGGCCGGGCGGGGCTGCTGGGCCCAGCGCGCAGGCGCCGCGGTGGGGGCCGGAAGCGGAGGCGGCGCGCAGGGGCGGAGCGTCCCGCGCGGAGATGGGGTCCCCCGGGCTGGGAGCCGCGGACCCCCCCCCTCGGCCTGGTTTCCTCCGCTCTTGTTCGCGAGGCTCTGGCCCAGAGCAGGAGCGAATGAGTTAAGGAACCCCGGGCCACGTTCCAGTTTGCTTGTGCGTTTATTGAGCGCCTACTGGATGCTCGTCCCGCGCAGAGCGCTCCACTCGCGACCTCCCCCCGGCACCGGCCGTTGTTGGAGGGGCGCTGCCAGTCACCCCCCCGGAGCAGGGGGGGAGGACCCCGCGCCGGAGAGACGGGGCGCAAGCCAAGGCGTCTCCGTGGGGAGCCTTTGCACCGCCCTGTCCACGCCCCCCTTACCCCCAACATCAGACGCGCTCTCTCTAGCTCCTTCACCTGCTGGCTCTCCCCTGGCGGCCAGTCCCAGCGGACCTGGCCGGGGGGTGGCCTGGGCCTTTTGATTCCCGTTTCAGTAGAGACTGGAAACGGCCTGCGAGCTGGCCAGGCAGCTGAGTTGGTTACAGCGTTGTCCCCCTTAGGCCAAGGTTGTGGGTCCGACCCCCAGTCAGGGCACCAGTAACAACCAGTGAATGCCTAGGTAGCCATCGCATCCCGCCCGCCCTGGCTGGTTTGGCTCAGTGGCTAGAGCGTCGGCCTGCAGACTGAAGGATCCCGGGTTCGATTCCGGTCAAGGGCACATGCCCAGGTTGCAGGCTCGATCCCCAGGGTGGGGCATCGCGGAGACAGTTGATCAATGATATTTCTCTCTCTCCCTCTCCCTTCCTCCCTGAAATAAAAAGTGTATTTTTAAAATCAATGTCTCTCGCCTCCTCCCTTTCTCTGTTAAAAAAATTAAAAGTTTGCCAAAACCGGTGTGGCTCAGTGGGTAGAGCATCAGCCTGCGGACTGAAAGGTCCCAGGTTCGATTCCTCCGGTCAAGGGCATGGACCTTGGTTGCGGGCACATCCCCGGTTGGGGGTGTGCAGGAGGCAGCTGGTCGATGATTCTCTCTCATCGACATTTCTAGCTCTCTATCCCTCTCCCTTCCTCTCTGTGAAAATTCAATAAAATATATATTTTTTAAAAATTAAAAGTTGTGCCGAAACTGGTTTGGCTCAGTGGTAGAGTGACGGTCTGCAGACTGAGAGGTCCCGGGTTCGATTCCGGTCAAGGGCATGTACATTGGTTGCGGGCACATCCCCGGTTGGGGGTGTGCAAGAGGCAGCTAGTTGATGTTTCTCTCTCGACATTTCTAGCTATCTCTCTCCCTTCCTCTCTAAAATATCAATAAAATAAATTGTTTTAAAAATTTAAAAGTTCTACTTGGGTAGAGCCCTGCCTGGCACTCAGATCGCCCATCCTAATGTGTTGGTTGCCTCCATGGGTAGCTGCTGTCACAGACCGACATGTGGTTAGACAGGCGTCTCACAAGCCTCCTGGGCCCCCAGCACAGTTCTCTGCGGCCCCACCTCACTGGCGGGTCCTCGGGTCACCTCTTGGTTCTGGTGTGTAACTTTCTTTGCCTGTAACTCCCCCCCCCCCCCCCCAGGCCCGCACAGAATTCCTGCGGAAGAAGGCCCGGCATCGGAACTCGCTCCCGGAGCTCGAAGCGGCAGATGCAGGCGCCCCGAGCTCGGGGCCCGTGGACCTGTTCCGGGAGCTGCTGGAGGAGGGGAAAGGGGTGACCAGAGGCAACAAGGACTATGAGGAGGAAAAGCGACAGGAGAAGGTAAGCCGGCCTCCCTCCTTCCCGTGGGCATGGAGCTGGGGGGGGGGAGGGAGGGGGCACTGCCCTCAGGTGCCTAGGACAGGGGGGGGGCCAAGTGAGCCAGAGGCTCAGAACAGACCGGCCGGCCCGCAGGGAGTTCCGGTCAGAGCCCTCACGCCTAGGCAGCTGGACACTCCCCCCCCCCCCCCCCCCCCGGCCTGAGGCTGCAGGGACAGGCCCCTCAGGTCTCCTACCCGATGTCAGGACTCATGACAGGCCCTCAACACTGAACAACTGGTTCTGCCGTCCCAGCCATGGTGTCCCCGTGATCACCCCCGGACCCCCCAGGGCAGATACCTGACCGCCTCCCGTCTCCCGCCCTCAGGAGAAGCAGGAGAAAGCCCTGGGCATCCTGACGTACCTGGGCCAGAGTGCCGCCGAGGCCCAGACTCAGCCCCCCTGGTACCAGCTGCCCCCGGAGCGGGGGGCCGCCCCGCCCGGCCCGGGACCCGACGTGAAGGTCAAGAGCCGCCTGGACCCCCTGCGGGAGATGCAGAAACATCTGGGCAAGAAGAGGAGGCACAGCGGGGACCAGGGCAGCCGCGGCAGAAAGGAAGCCGGGCCCGAGAAACAGCGCCCCAAAGGGTGAGGGGGGAGCCGCGCGGTGCCAGGGCTTAGCGACCCCGGGGGGGGGGGGGGGGGCCCACAGCCCTTTGTGTGTGTGTGTGTGTGTGTGTGTGTGTGTGTGTGTGTGTGTGACAGCCCTTCGGGGGCTCGGCCCGGTCAAGCCTGTTCACACCACCACCACCACCACCTGGCTTCTCGCCTCGTTGTGGTTTCCGGGGGACACGTGGCGTGGGCGGCTCCAGTGCCGATGGCCAGTGGACCAGGCTTGTGTCTGAGATGTGTTTCCGCTTCTGAGAGGCTGTGACGTGTGTGTGTTTACATCCAGCCCCACCCCGCAGCCTCAGAGTGGAAGCAGGCCGGGCCCAGGAGGCCAGGCCTGGGTGGGCGGTGTCACCCCATTGTTAAGACCGGGGAGGAGGACAGAGGCCCCGGTCCCGGGTCCCGGAGGCTCCAGGGGCCGAGGCCAGGAGGTCCGGGTGCCGCCCCCCCCCCAGCTTCTACCCCGATGCCTCTCCCCGCAGGTCCCCGTCCCTGGACCAGCTTCGGGCGGAGCGGCTGCGGCGGGAGGCCGCGGAGCGGGAGCGCGCAGAGGCCCTGCTGGCCCGGGTCCGAGGAGCGCCGCTGGAGGAGCCGCCTGAGGAGCTGGACGACCGGCGCCGGCGGTACAACTCCCAGTTCCACCCGCAGCTGGCCCGGCGCCCCCGCCACCAGGACCCGCCCCTCCCGCCCTGACCGAGGGCAGCCGTCATATAAAACTATTTATTCATAAATATTTTCCAAAATGAAAATAGGTTTACCAAAAAATGTCCCTCTCGGGGGAGGGGAGGGGGGCAGCCCTCGCCCCCAGGCCCAGGCCGGCGGGAGGAAGAGAACACCTCCGCCTCCTCGCTTCCTGGGGGAGGGGGCTGCCCGCGGCCTGGGGGGCGGCATGCGGGGGGCCGGGGTCACTGGAGGTCCCGGTCCTCCAGGTAGCGGTACTCGAAGGTGAAGCCTTCCTTCTTCCGCTGGCCCCACTTCTCGTAGTCGAAGTAGATGTAGGTGCCCTGGCGGGGGAGAAGGCGTGAGGGCACGAGCAGGCCAGGAGGTGCCAGGCCCTCACCCCACCCGACCCTGGGCCCTCACCCCACCCGACCCTGCGCCCTCACCCCACCCGACCCTGCGCCCTCACCCCACCCGACCCTGCGCCCTCACCCCACCCGACCCTGCGCCCTCACCCCACCCGACCCTGCGCCCTCACCCCACCCGGGGCCTCTCCGCTGCGGGCAGGGCCGCCACGCCCACTCCAGGGGAAGCGGAGGGAGGCGCAGAGGGCAGGGCCAGGGCAGGACTGAGGCCCCGCACCTTGGCGAAGTCTCCTGGCCGCCCAGGACGGCGGTGGCTGAGCCCGCCCAGGTGCCCTTACGGGGAGCCCCAGAACTGCCTCTCCGCCACCCAGGCTACGCCCGGCGAAGACGGACGGCTGTGTGCCCACTGACAGGGGCTGCCGGTGCCCGGAGGGTGGGACTCAGGAGAGTGACGCCTGGAAATGCCTGGGAACAGGCTAACTCAGCGGTTCCTTTGGACCCACCAGGAGGGGCCAGGTCTAGGGGGGGGCTGGGCTCTGGGCGGCTGAAATGCTTCGAAGAACCTCAAGGACGAGGGCAGCGGGCTGAGCTGGGCTGAGCCCTGAGGACACCACTGTGCGGCTGTGTCGGGCACCGAGGAACAGCACGCTGGGACAGGTGCACGGCCCAGGACGCCGTGGCAGGCACCGTCCCGTATGCACGTGACTGACTCACTCAATCCTCACCACTGTGTAAGGGGGGCCTGCCACCCCGATTTTGCAGAAGACGGAGTGGCACAGGTTTCAGGGCCCCCGGCTGGGACTGGAGAAGGCCCTTTGAAAAGGACAGTCCCCGCTCGCACTGGCTGGGCGCTAGGCATGTGGAGGCGGGGGAAGCTGGGGCAGCGTGGCCGTGGGTGGAGACACCACGCCCCCATGCAGCGGGCGGATGGGCATAGCGGTGTGGGTGTGGGGGGGAGGCTCCTGCGGAGGGGCGGGCAGGCCAGGACCCAGGCCCGGCCCGAGCTGCCCGGGGCGGGGCGGGCTCACCTGCTCGAACTCGTCCGTGATGGTCTTGGGCTCCTCGTGCCTCTGGAACCACATCATGTACTTGGTGTGGAACCGCCACGACTGCTTCTTCAGGGCCTTGGCCGCCAGGTACTGCGCCTTCGTGCCCTGGGGGGTGGGGGGGGCAGGGGCGTCAGGGGACCCCGAGATGGAGGGCCAGGGCCCGCCATGACCAAGGATGGCCGGCCCCAGCGGAGCCGGGGGCACAGAACAGACCAGCGCTGCCGGCGGAAAAGGAGCAGGAGGGGGTGCTTCCGGAGAAGCGTGGAGAAGGCAGAGGCTAAGGCATGAGGAGCTGCCGGGCGGGACGAGGGCGAGGTGCGCGTGGCCCGGGGTCACAGGCTGCCCGCGGGGACGGCTAACCGCGGGGACAGCTAACGGGCCGGGAGCGGGCGGCCTGACCCTCCACCTCCGCCGTCCTGACCCGGTGCTGCAGCGGGGCCGGGACGGGTTGGTTTGGGGGCCAGGACTGGGGAGGGGTGCGGTCCCGGGGCCGCAGCGGGGCACCCCCCTCACCCCTCCAGCCCGGGGGGCGGCTGTACCTCCAGATAGTAGAAGATGAAGAAGAGCGTCTCGGTGGACAGGCGCTGGTAGAACTCCACGGTGTCCGAGTGCGGGGGTGGCATCTGGTGGTGGTAGGGGGGCGTCGGGCAGGGGTTCCGGGGGAGGTACTGTCTGTGGGGGACGGGGTGTCAGTGCCAGGGCCTGCCCCTGCGTGTTGGGGGGCGGAAGGCAGCTGTCACCTCACCACCTCTCCCCCCCCCCACCTCCCCCCCGCAGCGCTCACCGGATGCGCTCGGAGTCGGAGGGGTGCGGCATGTGGTGCCAGGCGGCCTCCTCCATGGCCTGCTGGTACAGCTGCTCCTTGGAGAGGGGCACGGGCCCCAGCGGGCACACACCCAGGGACAGCGGGATGTTCACCTCCGACAGCTGCAGGGGCGGCGGGGCCGAGGCGGGGGGCGCGGCCGTGCTGCTCAGGATGATGTCTGCGGGGGCAGCAGGCTCTGGTGAGGCTGGTGGCGCCCTCCCCGGCCGGGCCGCCCCCTCGGCCCCGGACAGCGCCCCTCACCTCGCTCCGTCAGGTGCAGCGTGGGCACGGGGTCCTCGATGGCGGAGCTGAGAGCCGCCCTCTCTGCCATGGACTTCAGGGAGCTCAGGGGCTCGGGGGCCTGGGGAGGGCACAGCCAGAGCCGTCGGCGTGCGCCCTAACGGGGACTGGCCAGGGAGCGCCCAGAGCCGGCCCTGCCTGATGCTGCAGACACGCTGCAGAGGAACTCCTGCTGTGCCCTCTCCTCCTGCACCCCCCCACTCCGCGCCCAGTCCTCCCTGTGGAGCCTCCAGTCCTCCCTGTGGAGCCTCCCGCTGAGGACCCCGCTCCGGGCACACGGGCACGCGAACTCCCGCCCTGGCACCTCTCGGTGGGCGAGCCCGCTCTGGCCGCTCCGGGAGCCTGAGGCGGCCCCTCGCCTTCCGGGCAGGCCCTGTGGTTGCCGCCGCGGCGGGGAGGGAGGGCAGAGGGCCGTGTGGGCTTGGCCGACAGCGGGCCTCATGCTGCTGTGGGGCCGGGTCCTCCCTCTGGTGACACCCACCACGTCAGGCGGCGGCCTGCACCCCCTCCTGCAGAGCGGACACCCCTTTCCTCTGCCGACCCTCCCAGCCCTCTAACCGCTCCACTCTGGCACCAGCCTGCCTAGGAGTCAGCAGACACCACCTCCCTTCCTCCGTCAGCACTTCCTGCCGCTGTGACCCACCGCCCCCCATCCCTACCTGGGTCCCCGCTTGACACAGCCCCCCCCGCCCCCGCAGGGCCGTCTCAGAGGTCAGCCCCTATGTGCCATGCGCGCTCCCCCATGTGCCCCGTGCACCCCGAGGGCAGCCTGGGGGCTTCCCTCCGCCCGACGCCCGGAGCGGTGCCCCCCCAGCAGCAGAAGGCCGGAGCGGACAGTGCGCCAAGGAAGGCAGAGCAGAGGAGACAGGCTGGAGCGGAGGGCGGGGCACCGGGGAGCCGACAGCAGGCCAGTGAGCCCCGACCTCCAGGCGCCAGGGCAAGGCCGGGGAGCAGACAGTGGGGAGACCCAGCCGGAGGGAGCGCAGTGACTGTGGGGGTGGCAGTGGAGCCCTGGTAAGGGGGGTGGGGGTGCAGCGAAGGTCTGGGGCAAAGCTGGCAGGGGCTAGACCAGGGGTGGGCAAACTTTGTGACTCGAGGGCCACCATGGGTTCTTAAACTGGCACTCTCCTCTCGGGCTGCTGGTGAAGGAGCGGAGGGGGAGCAAGAGAACCCTCTGCTCTTTCGGCTCCGCGGGCCGGAGAGAACAGCCAAACGGGCTGGATCTGGCCCTCGGGCCGTAGTTTGCCCATGTCCGGGCTCTGCACCCACCTTGATCTCGGGGGCGGCGCTGAACTGCGGGGGCCCGTTGAGCAGGGCGCCGGCGGCCTTGGCGTCGCTGAAGCTGGGCGTCGGGGAGCTGGGGGGGTTCACGGGCAGAGGCACCAGGAGGCTGGGCCCCCCCGCGTTGTTCCCTGAGCCTGGGGCCACGCCCCCCGCGCCTGCGGGGGCAGCTGCACTGGCCTCCTTCCTGGGGGGACAGGAGTGGTCAGGACGGAGGGACGGACAGAGGGACGGGCGGAGGGAAGAGGAGCTGCCAGACAGGGGCGGCCTCCGGGCGGTGCAGGGAGCAGGACGTGGAAGCAGGTGTTCCAGCCACAGGCAGATGCCCCCTTGGGAGCCCCCGAGGGGAGGGTTGTCGGGGTGCAGGCTTCCCGAGGTTCCAACCAGGAGGGGAAGCTCTCTGGGGGCGTTGCCCTGGGCATCGGGGACCCGGGGAGGTGGCTGGGATGGGCCAGGACGACGTGGGGTCTTCCACTTCGGAAAGCAGACCGAGCCCTCCAGGGGCAGGAACGGGAGGGGTGGGTTGGGGGGGCAGCCAGAGCTCCTCCGGACAGAGGAAGCCGGGGTGCCGGGTGGGGTGCCCAGTGTCCCGGATGGACAGAGGTGGGACACAGCTCATGGGCAACAGAGGGGTACCCCGTGCCTGCGTGTGTGTCCCCAACCCTGACGGAGGCCGACACTCACGAGGTGCTGGAAGGGGGGTTGTGGGGGCCAGATGGGGGGCCCAGGGCCTGGCTGCTGGCACTGCTGCCCCCGCTGCTGCCGAGAGCCACCTCGGCCGGGCTGTCCGCCACGACGGCGCTGTAACCTGAGGGAGGAGGAGGGGTGAGGGGGCGCCGGCGGCGACCCCGGACCCCCGCCCCCAGCAGCCCCGCTTACTGGTGGCGCCGTTCTGCTTGCCGGCACCCCCGCTGCCGCTGCTGTTACTGCCGCTGCCGCCGCCGCCGCCCCCGCCGGGCTGGGCGCTGGGGGGCCGGGGCTGCGCGGCGCTGGGCCCGCTGGGGGCCGGGGGGGCCACAGCCTGGGCGTAGGGGGCGGGGGTGCCCGCGTTGTGGCTCGGAGCCGGGCTGGCCTTGGGGCCCAGGGCACTTGGGGGAGCTGCCGGGGCGGGGGCCCCATTGTTGCCGGGGGCGGCGCTCAGAGCCGAGGCGGCGGGCGGGGGGCCGGGCGGGTAGCTGGGCGGCACGGCGGGGGACTGGGGGTGCTGGCTGCTGTGCGCGGGCTTGGAGCCGTTTTTGGCTGGAGACTGTGGGGAGAGAAGAGGGTCAGGACCCGCGGGCCGGCAGGGATGGGCTTCCAACACGGAGGCCCCCAGCCCCACCACGGTCCCCGCCCGCCCTGCACACGCCCCCACGTCCCCGACGGCGGACGCACAGGAAACCGCTGTCCGCGGCTCGGGCCCAGTGGAACCAGCCCGGAGCCCCGAGGACAGAGCTGCCGGGACGGTGACTCCAACATCACGGGGGTCCCTGAAGCACCCGCGGGAAGCAGGAACACCACCCCGGGGAGCAGGCCGCCTCTGAGAGGCCTATGCCCGCCCCCCGGGCACCAGAGGGGGAGCAGGCGCCAGACCCACCTGGCTGACCTCACTGTCCGTGGAGCGGCCCCTCTTCTTGTCATCTTCCGAGTTCTCCTGAGGGCGGCGGGCGGCGGGCAGAGAACATGTCAGCGCTGACCCCCAGCCTGTGCCCCGCTGACCCCCTCCGGCCTCCGAGCACTCACATCCCCGTGACTCACTGGGAACTGAAGCCCGGCTCCCCAGATCCTTGTCTCCTGGAGCCAGCACCCCCATCCCCCATCCTCCCCTCTTTCCACCAGCCAGTGTCCCCCCCCCACCCCGCCTCCTCAGGGGAGGCCAGCCCGACCTCTGCCCAGCCTCCCCCCCCTCCCCCCCCAGGACCCATCCCATCAGCTCTCGGGGGCGGAGGGCGGGCTCACCGTGGTGCAGTTGGCCGGGCTGGGCGGGATGGGCGAGCTGGAGGTGGTGGAGGTGGGCGTGCTGCTGGACTGGTTGAAGATCTCGTCCTCCATGTGGCTGTGGCTGGGGGGGGAGGTGGCGACCAGCGCCTGTGCTGTGGGCGGGAGGGGTGTGAGCCGGCGCCCTCCTGCCCCCTGCTCCCCGCCCCCCCGCCCCCCCCCCCCCCCCGCGGGCCCCGGGCTCACGAATGTCCTCGAGGTCCAGGTCGTCGTAGAGAAACTCGTTCTCCTCGAAGTCGGGGTCCTGGGAGGAGTCCACGTAGTACTCCACGTCGTCCTTGATCTTGCGGATGGCGTCCACCAGGATGGAGTCGTTGTCCAGCATGCGCAGGATGGTCTCGAGCATGCGCACGTGGTAGCGGTGCTTCTCGATGTGCCGCTTCAGGCCCTCGATCCGGTCCTGCTTCTGCTGGTGAGCCCAGGGCCAGCTCAGGGGCTGCGGGGCGCCCGGCCCTCCTGCCCCACAGAACCCGGCCTCAGTCCCGGGGCCCCCCCGGCCGGCCTGCCCTCTGAGCCCGGCCGCCCAGCCTGGGCCTCCCCCCGCCCCGTCCGGCTCCCGCGGGGACAACGTGGCCCCCTCCAGGGAGCTCGCGGTTTGCAGTCAGCCCGGCACGCCGAGCCCCCCGCCCCCCGCTGTGCCCGCTAAGGGCCCCGGACCTGCAGCCTGGCCCCCGGGCACTCCAGGGGCCCCTCCTCCCAAGGCCCCATGCCCTGGGGATCTGACACCTAAATCCCAAGTCTAACCCGGTCCCTGCGCGGACCTATCACGTGACCACACATCACTGAACGGGGACTCTGAGAATGCGGTGTTAGGACGGACGCAGACCTGGAAGGTCCGGCTTCGGCCTGTTCACACGTCACTGTAATACCACCTAAGTGTTCCTGTGTCTCAACAGCTCGTGTATCCTTACAGAAAAGGCACAGCGAGAGCACAGCGCCGAGGACCCAGTGTGCAGGTGCCCGTGTGTGTATGTGTGTGTGTGTGGGGGGGGGGGGGATGGGATCTGTGGTTAGAGTGAGGGGAGAGGAGGAGGAAGACGGGGAAGGGAAGGCAGAGAGAGGGAGGACAGCAATCAGGAGGCGCAGGAAGATAACGGTAGAGATGGAGGCAAAGGGAAGGAAGGGGCTTGGCAGGGGCGGGGTGATGGGGAGGGGGGACCAAGCTGAAGGGAGCAGTACAGCTAGGAGAGAGAGGACCGGAGCCAAGGGGAGTGTGTGTGCGTGCACGCAGTGTGTGTGTGTGCAGTGTGCTGTGTGTGTGTGCACGCGTGTGTGCGGTGAGGGCTCCCAGACGCCCTCCCCCCAGCCCACGCCTCGCCCAGGATGGGACAGCGTGCTGAGCAGCCCCTCCACCTAAACCACGGCTCAGGCAGAACGTCAACATCAAGTCCAACATCAGGGCTGGGTCCAGCCGTCCGTCCTCCCACAAACGGGCTGTGTGCTCACACCGTCATGGCCTCACGGGCCACCGCACGCAGGTCCTGGCTGACCCAAACGTGGCTCTTCCCGCCCCCGCCAGTTCCCAGAACCCTCGGCTCCCACACATGCCCAACCTCCCCTCGCAGGCCACCCTGCACCAGCTCCGGGAACCAGCTCTGCTCCCTGTGCTCCCCCTGCCACATGTACGGGCCGCGCCTGCATCCTGGGCCCTGGACCGGGGGCCGAGCCTCGGCCCACCACAGACCGCACTGCTCCTCGCCGCATGCCCCGTCCTCTCTGTACCCCGTCCTCTCTGTACCCCGTCCTCTCTGTCCTGCCCGCACCCCGTCCTCTCGGAGGACCCGGCTGCAGCGGCTGCACCTCCTGCTCCAGGCCCGTCGGGTCTCTCCCACTGTGCGACCCAGGCCCAACACTACACCTCTCCCCACTCCTCCTCCTCCTCCTCCTCCTCGCCGCCCATCCCCCCAGGAGGGACTGAGCTCCCCCCCCCCCCGCCCCGCCCTGAGGGGCCGGCCGCACTCACATCCTTGTCGCCCTTCTTCTTGCGCGTCTGCACCGACAGGGACTCCACTTCGCTCTCAAACTGGTCCACCTGCATGTTCAGGGTGTCGATGGTGTTCTGGGGGGAGGGAGGAAGGGGGTCAGCCAGCACCCCCTGGAACACCAAGGGGCAGGGCAGGGCCCCTCGGCCCCCTCCTCGCCTCTGCCCCACGCACCGTGAGCCACTGGCCGACCTCCTCCTTCTCCTTCTGGGCGGGGTCCACCTTCTGCGCCAGGCCCAGGCCCTCCTTGCTGTAGGCTTTGGTCTTGGTCTCCCGCTCCACCACCTTGAACCGCTCCATTTGCTGTGGGGACGCAGCGCAGCCTGTGCCCCCCGTGTCCTCCCGGTATGTGGGGGGCCCCCCACCCCGGACGCCCGCCGCCTACCGTCTCAATGAGCTTGCGGTTGTCTATGAGCTGCCTCTTGTCCTTGATCTCGTTGGACGCCACCCATGTCTTGATCTGGTCCCTCAGCCGCTGAGGGGGAGCCCCAGTCAGACTGCTCGGCGCCCGCCCAGGCCCCCGCCCTCCTCGCCGGGACCCAGCGTCCGCGCTCCCGCCCGCCTCCCCGGACACAGGCGTCCGGCCCCCAGCCCCTCACTTGAAGCTTCTTAATCTCCTTCTTTAGGTCAGCCTCATACTTTTCTTTCTGGTTCGCGTTGGCCGCATTGTGGAGCTGGGGCGGAGAGAGGGCGCGCGTCAGTGCGGGGGACTCTGAGACCCCCCTTATTTCCCCAGGACTGGCCGCCCTAGTGCCCAGGTCTATGTGCCGGGGACTCTGGGGCCCCCTCAGCCCCCCATTGGCCGCCCTAGTGCCCAGGTCTACGTGCCGGGGACTCTGGGGTCACCCCCAATCCACCTCAGAGCCGCTTCCCTCGGCCCTCAGCACCCCCTCCCAGACCCCCGCCCCCCTCCCGGCTCTGCTCGCCGGAGCCCCATTCGCAGGCCGGACGCTGTACCTTCTGCCAGATATCTTCAAACTGCTCGACGCCCTCGGACACCTTCTTGAGGCAGCGATCAATCTCTCCTGTGGGGGGGGGGGGGGACAGGGGCAGCGGTGAGCCCCCCAAGCAGCCCCCCGAGCAGCGGCCCACAGGAGGCTCCGGGCCCGGGCCGCCCAGTACCTTGGAGTTTGCGCTTGTCCGCCATCTTCCCTGCCCTACGGGCGCGCTCTCTTCATACTCCCCTGGAGGCCGCCGCTGCTGGGGGGGGGGGGGCACAGTCACTCGGCGGGAGAGGCTGGGAAGGGAGGTACTTGGGGGGCAGGGACGGGGATGGGGAGGATGCGCCCACTGCCCGCCGACAGCGACCCACCGGCCAGGCCCCCCGCCGCCCGCCTGCGCGGCGCGGCCGCACTCGGCCAAAGGAGGAAACAGAGCTGCCTTCCGGGGCGCCTGGCCCAGGAGATGGAAAACCCCTACAGTGTGGGGCACCTTCCCCGACACTCACCCGTCTTGTTCGGGTCAGAGAAAAGCCACCCAGCACCCAGCACCCAGCTGACCGCCAGGGACGGAGGAGAGAGACCTGAGGCCGCCCTTCCCACCGAGGGGTGGGGGACACAGCGGACTGGACCCCGACACCTGCCCTCAGCCACGTCGGGGGGCACAGGACAGGTGCGCGCCCCCCCCCCCCCAGAGGAGGGCCTGGCAGTGTGAGCTGTGAGGGACGGAGGGGGCGTGGGGGGCAGACAGCTGTAACCGTGCAGGGCTCCCCCCCCCACACACACACAGACACTGCTGACACACAGACACACTGACAGGACTGGGTCCCAGCAGAGGAGCCTCAGAGCATGAAAGTGTCTGACCCGGAGCGAACCCTGAAACCAAAGGGGCCAGCAGCCCGGCCCCCGGAAGGGCAGAGGGGGGGGGCGCAGAGACGGAGGGGAGGCTGCAAGGGGCCCTCCCCGGAGGAGCCAGCTGCACGCAGGAAGGAGTCACGTGTCAGAGCATCGGAGACACACACCCCGCCAGGACAAGCACCCAGGACTGGGGGCACCCTCACCCTGAACTGCAGGCGCCCGGGGGGACTGGGGCCCGGAGGGGTGGCCCGGGGAGGAAGCTACAACCGGGGGGCCGACAGCGAGCCCAGGGAGAGCGAGGGCCGCACAGGAGGGTGCGGGCGCCAGGCTGCGCCCCGAGAGGAGAGGCGGCCTCCGCTCAGAGGCCAGCCCCAGCTCTGAGATGGGGGAGCGAGGACTGAGCCCCAACCACAGGGGGAGCGGCTCAGCGGTCCTGGCCACTCTGCGGCTGCGCGGTGACACTCAGCACTCCTGATGTGGCCGCAACTTTTCACTCCTCTGGTCACAGTTACCACCTAAGCCCCACGTGGCCAGCAGCTGGGGGGACGGGGGAGGGGGGGGTATGGGGGAGGAGGGGGGACAGGGTGCCACAGCCCAGGCCCTGGACCAGGCGGATGCCCATGAAGGCGAGCAGGTCCCTAACCTCGGGGCAATGCTGCTCCCACAGGCCCCTCTGCAGGGCAGGGGGTGTGGCCCCCGCTTTTCCTCTGCAACAGGCCAAGCAAGAGAGCGACACTCTCAGCCCGGGGGGGGGGGGGGGCCAGGCCCACCCAGGAAGCCCAGTTCCGGGAACGGGAGCAGCCGTAGGACCGACCCAGGAGCGGGCGGCACCGAGGGACTCAACCCAAGCAGCACGCAGACCCCCCAGCCAGAGGCTGCAGAGGGGTGAGGACAGGATGCCACACAGAGTGCGTGCTCCGGCCTCGCCCCAGGAGCCTGAAGCAGGGGCAGGGGCTGCCCCCCAGGGCACAGACACCGCTGACGCCCCTAAACCAGGCGCAGCACGCGCTCCCTCCCGCCTGCCCTGACTGAGGGGCTGGGGTCCTGGAGGAGCTGGGACCCCGAGCCCTGGTTTCAGACAGGACAGAACCTCCGAGGGACACGCTGCGCCTGGCCAGGACCCGCGTGGCCGGGAGGAGCTCCCGCAGACAGGGGCCCCCCGCAGGCAGGAGACCTGTTCCCGGCCAGCGAGGGGGCTCCAGCCGAGGAGCCTGGGCCCCAGACTTAACGGAAAGGATCCTCTGTGCAAGGGGAAGGCACGGCCCCCGTTAAGGAGCCCGCGTCCGGGGATTGGGGGGGGGGCACCTTACAACGCTGTAGTCCCAGGCAGAGTGACAACAGCCAGGGGGTGTCTCCCCCGGTCCCAGGCCCCTTCCTCACCTCCCCCCCAGCAAGGAGCCTATCCCCGGAGCCGGGACAGGACGCACGAGCCCTGGACGGCCCCGGGCCCAGCAGGGACAGACAGAGGGCCAACACCCGGGCAGGCGGGCAGGGGGTACCCACAAAGGGCCCTGCCCTGGGGAGAAGGCCCGCAGCTCAGCACAGGAGCCTTATTCCCCAAGGTGGGGGGTGGGGGAGAGGGCTCCTTGGTGCGGGGAAGCTTACACGTCCACACAGGATGGGGAGGGGGGGGGTGAGGGAGGGAACCCCTGCCTCCTGGGAAGATACACCCCAATCTTCGGAAGGACTGATGCGAACGGGGCTGCAAGCCAGACCCCGGAAGGGGCAGCGGACGGGGTGAGGGCCCGGGAGGCAAGTCCAAGACACACACACACACCTGGGCCTGCAGGGCAGGGGCGGGGGGGGGGGGGCCGGCGCCAGGCTCAGGGGGTCCCCTGCCCCGCGCACCCTGCACCCCGGGAGGGAGGCGGGTAGCAACCGAGAGCAAGCGGGAGTCGGGGTGTCACCCAGCTGGTCCCCGAGACCAAAGGGAGCCAGAGAGAGCCGCGTCGGTGGGAGTGACAGCAGGAGGCCCCGCACCTGGAGCCGCCGCGCCCCGGATGGAGCGGGGGCCGGGCGCCGGCGGGGCGGCGTCCCGGGTGCAGGGGGCGCGCGTGGCGGGAGCCCGGCGGCCGGCCGGCCCCGCGCGGAGGGATGTGGGGGGGCTCGCAGCCCCCCACCCACGTGAAGGGGCTCCCTGCCCGGAAGGGGTTCCGGGGGGCGGCGCCGCGCCCCGCGGGGCAGACGCGGACGCCACGCGCGGCCCGGGTCGCGGGCGGAGGGGAGCGGCGGGCGGAGGGGCGCGCTCGGCGGGGCCGCGACGCGCCGGGACCCCGGGGCGGGCGCCGGGCGGGGGCGGGGGCGGCCATGTCGGGCGGGAGGCGGCGTTGCAGGGGCGGGGGCGGCGGGGAAGGCGGCCGCCGCGCCGGGCGGGGAGGGGGAGGCGGGGAAGGGGTCCGGCCCAGTCGAGCCTGACGCTCTCACCACAGGAGCTGGCGCCGCCGCTGAGGAGCGTATCGCGAGAGGCGAGGGAGGCGAGCGCCCGCCGCCTTCTCCTCGCGCCCCGGGCCCGGGCGCTATCGCGATAACGGCGCGGAGCGGAAGTGGGGTGTGGGGGGGGAAGTGGGCCCGGGGTGGTTCTGACGACGGGGGTCGGGGCTCCAGGGAGGCCGCGGCGTCTGCCGATGGCTCCGCGGAAGCTGACGGGCCCGGTCCAAGATGGCGGCGGCGGAGGAGGCCTCCCCTCCTCTCTTCTCGTCTCTGGCGCCGACCCGCCCCCAAGCCCTGGAGGTAGCCCGGCCATTGCTCCTGCGGCACGTCGCTCCCGCCGCTCGCGCGCGCCCTATTGGTCCCTGGCAGGGATGCGTCCGGCCCCCTCTCGCCGATTGGACAATTGCGCCAAGGCGCGGCGTTTGATTGGCCTCCCGCGCAGGCTGCCGGGATTGGCTCCGGTTTTGTTCCCCGTCCCTCCTCCTCCTCCCGCCTCAAGGCACAACACGCCAGCGCGAGGGCCCGCGCGTCAATCAAGGGGCTGGTGTCAAGCTGATTGGACACACCCGCCCCCCTTTTCCTAAACCAACTGGCGGCGGGGAGGAGCTAGGCTGATCAGGGGAGGGAAGTCGTCCGTCAAGTTTCGGGCCATTTTTAATTGGTTGGGAAGGAATATTCCATCCTGAAGCCATTGGCTGGTCCTGGAAGTGGGTAGGGAAAGCGGAGGGGGGGCATGCAGAGTGGGAGTTAAGGACCGGGTACCTAATGGCATACAGACAGGTGCCTTCAAGGCTGAAGTCACCTGCCAATCAAAACATCTCCTGGGCCACGGGGGAGGAGCTGAGCAAGAGGCCCCACCCCTTCTCCCTCGTTGGCCCCAACTGTCATCACTCATGCCAGTTGGCCCAATCGTGTAGCGAGGGGGGCGGTACCCGCCCTTCCAGCGTGTGAAACGGGGCGTGTAGCAGGCAGACCCAGGAACTGGGGCGCATCCTTCTCGGTCCCGAGCGTCAGCCCGTCGCTCAGCAGCGTGGTCCGTCTCCAAGTGCCTGTCTGGGCAGATCTCTGGAGGGAGCACGGGACACAGTGCCCCAAGTCACTGGCACCACGCGAAGATGCATTAGTGGGGAAGCGCACGGCGGCTACGAGTTTTGTCCTGCCTCTGAGGGCTTCGTGGCTTCCCCGGTGCAGAAGGTACAGGTGCAATTAGGTTCCCCCTCCCACGGTTACCACCTAATGCCTATTGGCCCTCAACATCTCAGCTCTGCGCTCCACTCTCCCTGACGTCCCGAACCAAGTGCTCAGATTAAGAGCCCGGTGTGTTCATTCGGATGGACGCTTGCACGTCTGACATCATCTTCATCATTATTCAACTCCCTCCTCATGAATTTTGCATCCCCAGGAGGCGCGGAGTAACCCTGGGCTGAACGAAAGAATGAATGCAAGGAGGGGCAGTGATTAAGGCTTGCTAAGGGTCACACCCACCGAGATGGGAAGCCAGATTTGCCCATTATCTCTGGGCGGAGGAAAGTCGGAGGGAAGCAGGTGAGAACTGATCGGAATCACCTGTGACAAGGGAGATAAGGGTGCTTGTAAAAATGCAAGGTGACCCCGGCTGGTGTGACTCAGAGCTGTCATCGGAGCTGTCATCCCATGCCCCGAAGGGTCCCGCCCGGGTCTGACTCCAGGGCAGGGCACAGACAGACGTTTCCAATTCCCAGGTTGGGATGCACGTGCGAGGCAACTGACCGGTTTCTCTCTCACACCCGTGTTTCTAAAACCAATAAAAAACATATCCTCGGATGAGGATTAACGAGGAAAAAAGCCATCTTCTTAGGGCCGCACAGCTCCAGAGATTCGTAGTTCACATACTTGCCAGGTGCTCCCAAAGTGTCCCCCTGCAGGGGACTTCCCCGGAATGGTTTGGGGGGAGGGGGTGGCATGGTCAGAATGCAGACCCTGGTCCAGAAGTCCCCAGGTGAATGGAGCGCCCACAGTCCCCGCATCGAAGAGCAAAGATCCTGTGGCGGCAAACAGAACCACCTGGAGGCCTTTTCAAAACCCAGTCAGGCCTCACCGTAGCCAGAGCAATAAAAATGAATTAAATCTGGGGCCTGGCCGGTGTGGCTTAGTGGCTGAGTGCCAACCTCTGAACCAGGAGGTCCTGGTTCGATTCCAGTCCGGGGCACATGCCCCGGCTGTGGGCTCGACCCCCCAGTGGGAGGCATGCGGGCAGCAGCCAAATCAGTGATCCTTCTCACCATTGATGTTTCTCTCTCTCTCCTCCCTTCCTCTCTCTGAAAGCAATAAAAAAAACAAAAAAAAAAACAAAAACAAATCTGGGGGCCGGAGCCAGGTAAGCAGTAACGGTGAGACTTCTGGATGATCTCGGCACGCACCTCGCTTTCTGGAGCGGCGGTATGAGTGCGGGCCTGCCGCACCGGGGCCTGTTAATGCGCACAGCAGCGAGCCTGGGGCAGACCGGCGGACAGCAGCCCTGGGCCCTGCAGCCTGCTTCTAGCGAACCTCACGGCACAGTAAGCTTCGGGGATCTCTGTTGTAAGTGTACCCAGGACGGCTCTGTCCTGAGACCCGCCCCCACCACACACACCCACACACCCACACACACACACACACACACCATGAGCGGCTATGGCCAGGGGAGGGGACTCCGAAGGGCCGTGCACGGAGGGACGAGGCCCTGCCCGGCACTTTGATTTGCCCAGGACTTCAGGCTCAGGCATGGCCTGGGGAAGGCTGTGACGGGGCCATCTGGGGGGTGGAGGGAGCTCCAGGCGGAGCAGAGATTCAGAGCTCCGGGGTCCACAGGAGGGACTGGGGTCCAGGGACACACAGCCAGCCCTGAGTGGGGTGGGGCGGCCCAGAGAGGGCAGAGAGGGCAATTGGGGGCGGCCCAGAGAGGGACAGACAGGAAGATTGCAGCCAGACCCCGAAGCCGGACCCAGCAATGCTGTGCTGGAGACAGAGGGAGGCGGGCGGACAGGAGACGCCCCTTCTGCAGGGCTGCCCCCTCCTCAGTGGTACCAGCCCAGTCCCCGCACCCCCTCCCCTAACTAAGGAGAGGAATCTGAATTGGGGTGCCCGTAGGGAGAGTTAAGAGGTAATGCATTGAGCTGGGTGATTCATCTGGCTGACCCGCCGCATGCCCATGAGACCAGCCCCGAGGACATGAGGGGAGAGGAGTGTCGTCCCCACCCCCCCCATAACTAGGAGGGGCCCTGACTTCACAGACAAGGGACCCGGGCCGCCTCCTCGGTGCCATGAGCCTGGCTCGGGGTGCAGTGGACGGGGCTATGGCGGCACGCCCCCCGGATCAGGCCCTGCAAGGTAACCAAGGAGGGCCCTTCCCCCCCTGCCCTCAGCCTGCAGCGTACACAGGAGGGCGGCGGCCTGGCCGGCCACGCCCCAGCCGGGCTCCTCTCTACCTGGCGGGCAGTGGAGCTCCGGGCACACAGAGCAGTGCCAGTACCAGGGCCATCTGTGCCGAGCCTCTGGCACCCCGTGGAGAGGGGGCGGGGACGCCCGGGTGGGCTACGTGGGAGCCGGGCTGTCCAGACGCCTGGGTGCGAAGTGGCAGGTGCCCGAGGCGTGCGGGCCGGAGGGGGCGCTCCTCTTCCGGGGATCCGTGGTGGGGGCTGGCAGGGCGGGGAGCCCACCTGGACCGGGGCCCAGGCTGCCCCCCAAACCCTGGCTCCTGCAGTGCTGACACACGGTCACCGGTTCTGACAATGTCCTTTTAATCACACTTCCCCCCAAAGTATCTCCTTTCCCGGTTAAGGAACAAAGACGAGGTGTGGGGGGGCCCTTCTGCCCGGACTGGGGCGGCGGTCTGGGCGAGGGGCACCGTGCCCCCTGGTCGGCCCGGGCGCGGGCGATGGCCGGCTCCCCCGTCGGAGCCCCGGGCCGACCCCTCGGGCGCACGTGGCCTCGGCATGTGGCGTGGGCGCCGCCTGGGCGCCCTCAGGTGGACATGATGCCGTTCTTCTCGCCCTTGACCTTGAGGAACTCGGCCATGCTGGAGAAGTACTTCTGGTTGGCCTCCGCCACCTTCTTCTCGGCCGCCTGGGGGTTCACGATCTCCAGGCCCTGGCGGTGAGGGAGCCGCGCAGGCGGGTGAGGAGACGGCCTGGCCCCTGGACATCAGCCCCCGCCCCACACGCACCCCCTCCTCCCCCTTCCGAAGCCCGGGAGGGGTCCCGGTACCTGGAGCGGCGTGAAGGCCACGCTGGAGGCGGTGCCCGAGGAGCGGTCTCGGATGGTGGACTTGCCGCCGTACACCACGCTCTGCTTCTGCAGGGTCCGCTGGGGGGGGGGGTGGGGGGGGGTGGCTGTGAGCTGGGCTCGCCCACCGGGGTCCTCCCCTGGGGGCTGCCTCAGTCCCCCCCACCCCACCCCACCTCCCGCCCCGCCGGGCGCGGCCGCACCTGCAGCGTCTTGGAGATCCGGGCCTTGGTGGCCTCGTTCACCTGCGTCTGCCGCACGCGCCCGCTGCCCGACTTGCCCAGGTGGCCCAGGCTGAAGCCCAGGTCCTCCTGGTAGGCGTCCTCCTCGATCTGGGGGGGCGAGGCGTCCTGGAGTCAGTCACCCCTCGATCGGCTAGAACCCCCGGTGTCCGCCCCACCGGCCCGTCCTGGGGCCCTGTTCAGGCACCAGCGGGCCCTGTGACTGCTCCCCAGGCTACAGGTGGGGGGTGTGTGTGTGTGTGTGTGTGGTTCTCATGGAACCAGGACAGTGCTCGGGTGAGACTGGGGAAGGGCATGTGACGCAGGGCATGGGAGGGCAGGGAGGAGGGGCTGGGTGGCCAGCAGTGCCCAGACCAGGATCCTGGGTTGCTGGAGCACCCCGGGGTGAGGGCCCAGGGCTGGGGGACCAGGGAGGAGGCCCCAGATCTGAGGGCCACAGACAGGAGCCGGGAGCGCAGCGGGGCCGGGGCCGGGCCCACCTCTCCGAAGCTCATGCGGTTGGCCTGCTTGCGGATCTCCGTCAGCCCCAGCCGCTCCTTCATCTTGCGGTACCTGAGGAGGGCACGGGAGTCAGGGGGCGGGGCAGGGGCAGGGAGTCAGGGGGCGGGGCAGGGAGTGGGGGGTGGGGCCGGGACAGGGAGTCAGGGGGCGGGGCAGGGAGTCAGGGGCCGGGGCAGGGAGTTAGGGGGCGGGGCAGGGAGTGGGGCCGGGGCAGGAAGTCAGGGGGCGGGGCAGTGAGTCAGGGGGCGGGGCAGGGAGTCAGGGGGCGGGACAGGGAGTCAGGGGCCGGGGCAGGGAGTCAGGGGGCGGGGCGGGGAGTCAGGGGCCGGGGCAGGGAGTTAGGGGGCGGGGCAGGGAGTCGGGAGCGGGGAGTCAGGGGCGGGGCAGGGAGTCAGGGGCCGGGGCAGGGAGTCAGGAGGCCGGGGAGCCCACCTGCGGCCGCCCCGCTTCTTGCGCTGCCCGTCGAGGGGCGCCGGCAGCGGCTTCACCTGCTTCACGGGGGGCGGCTCCTGCCACTTGTCGAACTTGCGCTCGATCTCGTCCTTGAGTTCGTAGCCCACCTGCGGGCACGGGGGCCTCAGCATGACTGGCTCTCGGGGGCAAGATCCAGCCAGGACCCCGATCCCCGACTGACCCCCGAGACAACGGTCTCCCTGACACCCGGACACCACAGCCCTCCCCCCTCCCTCCTCCCCGCAGGTCAGCAAGGGGGGTGCCCGGGGCTGGCAGCCTCCGCCCGCTTCTCCCACCGACAACCCCCAGGGCTCCTCTTCTCAGCACAGCACCGGAGCCCCCCGCCCCCCCCCCCAGGCTGGCTGAGCACCGCCTCGGGGCCTTGGCACTGGCCACCCGGTGCCCACGAGGTTCGAGATCCCTGCCACCCTCCCTCAGGCCCCTGCGAGCCTCCCTCCCCGAGAGCCTCCCGGGGCACCCAGCCCCTCCCCTCTCTCCTGGCACTGAGCCGGCACAGGGCACACGGGCACCACAGGTGTACCTGCCGCCCCCCCTCCCCAACTGGAAGAGGAACGCCCCGAGGCAGGGCTCTGTCTGTGTGCTCCCCTGCACCCCAGCCTCCGGATCAGAGGAGGGGGAGGGAGAGGGAGAGAGAAAGGGGGGGGGGTGGGCTGGGTGCTGGGACAACAGCGCAGAGACAGGGGACGTCTGTCCTCTCTGGAACAGGTGAGCCAGAGGCCGGGTCAGCTGTGGGGACAGGCCCTCGCCCAGCAGCAGGAATGGCGCCCCCACCCGTCCCCAAAGGCCCGCAGGGGTCTCCGGCCCCTGTGGCCCGCCAGGCTCGGGCCAGGAGGGGTGGGGAGGGAGGGGGAGGCCAACGTCCTCACCAGGTCCATCAGAGGCAGCGGGGGGCCACGCCGAGGGGGGCGGGGGGCTCTGGGAGTGGGAGAGGGAGCGGCACCCCCCTCCCCTGGTCTGACCAGCAGAGCCCACTCGGGACCGACCTGAGCCCGTGGGCTCCTGTGCCGCGCTGAGCCCCTGGCTGTGGGCATTTGCTAAGAGCAGCGGCGACAGGAAGCAGATGGGGCGGGGGGGGGGGGGGGGTAGGAGGGCAGGGGAGAGACGGTGACCTTGGCGGGGCCACACAGACACCACCCGTCAGGTCGATCGCTCTCCCGGGACAGCCCTCGGCCCGGGAGCCCAGCCCGGCCGCCTCACCTTGCCCTCGGTGCTCTCGTGGAAGCTGTCCACGCGGGCCGCCAGCGTGCACTTGGCGGCCACCAGGCGCGCCGCCTTCCGCCGGAGATCCTGGGGGACCGGGGACGGGCCGAGTCAAGGCGGGATCCCTGAGGCCACGGGGCTCCCCAACGCCAGCCCCGCGGCCGCTCCCGCCTGGCAGCGCGCCCCCCTCCTGCCAGGGTCCCTGTGACAGCGGTGATGGTAGCACCCACTGTACAGATGGGAAGACCAAGGAAACGCTTTCTCCAAACTACTTTTTAAAAACAACCTGGCTTGACAGACAACCTAACATACTGCTCCAGGCGGAGACCGTCACAGACCAAGGGCTCAGTGTGTTATGATTAAAACAGGAAACGTGCAGGAGGCAGCCAATCAATGGTTCCCTCTCATCATTGATGTTTCTCTCTCTCTCCCTCTCCCTTCCTTTCTCAAGTCAATATAAATATATTTTTTAAAAACAATGAAGTCAGCAGCAGCTAGTGCAGTGAAGACCTAGCCTCCCCTAGGGGTTCTGGCCAGAAACCCGGGAGTTGGGGGGGGAGGGTCTTTGGGTTTCAGGGTGTCAGTAACCACGCCGAGGCCCAGCTGGGGGCGCTTTGTGCGTGGTCACACCGTGCTGGGAGAGGACCGAGGCCGATGGCGGGCAATCCCGGGCCCTGCCCTCACGTCTTCCCTGTGCTGCGTTCCTGCCCTCCCCTGCGGTGACCTGTGACCCCGAGTGGGTCGCTCTCGGGGTGGCTGAGCCCGAAGGTGCCAGGCTGCCGGATGACGGGCAGCAGGACCGGAAGCGGGCTGTCTCCCCACTGCCCAGATGGGAAGGCAAGGCAGAGCGCAGGCCGCCGGCCCGAGGCCACCCATGGAACCCCAGCCCGCACGCCGTCCCCGGGGTCCCGCACCCCCCCGCAGGCTCACCGGGGGCAGCGACTGCACGATGTCGCTGTGGTAGATGTAGCCGGTGTGCGGCAGCACGGACGTGGACGAGAAGCCGGACAGCGTCTTGCGCTGGGCGCCCAGCAGCATGATGTTGCAGGCGGGCATCTTGGAGAGGTTGGTCAGGCCGCCGGCCACCCCTGCGGGCGGGCGGAGGGGGTGAGGAGGGCGGGGCACCGAGTCCGTGGTCGGATGGCACGTCGGCTCATCCCCGCCAGGCCCTCCTGTCCGCGCGGGGAGTGGGAGGCGGCTGCGAGGTGAGCGGCCTGCGGGGCACCGCGAGCAGATGGCCCTCGAGGAGCCGACCCAGTGGGAGCAGCCGCACAGCCGCCCTGGGGACACCGGGTCCCCGAGCTGGTCTGCGGGGCGGGGCGGGCACAGGCTGTCTGAGGGGGACACCGCTGTGAGCTGGCGCTGGTGTCTCTAAGGGAAGCTGTCAGCTCACCGGAGGAACCCCTAACATGAGCCTCAGACAGCGTGCCCCCCACGGGGGCAGAACGGCCCGAGAGGCCATGGCAGCCTCCACGGGGCCTCTCGGGGCCACACGGCCCCTGCAGACAACTAAGTGAGGCCCCGAGTCCGGTGACTGCCCTGGGGACCGGCTCAGTGCCACCACAGAGGGCCCCCCGAGGTGGGAGAGAAAGGCGGTGTCAGCCACAGACGGGAGAGCAGACAGGGACACACACACACACACACACACACACACACACACACACACACACGCGCGCCGCTCGCGGACGAGCCAGGGCCGGGGGCACCTCTACGGCGGGAACACCCTGCGAGTGTTGGTCTGAATGGGGGCTCACCCATGATCTTGGCGGCCGTGGACGCCCCGATGATGATGGAGAGGTTGGGGGCGATGAAGGACATGCGGGACTCCACGTACTCGTAGATGCGGTGCTTGGAGGCGTTGAGCTCCAGCGCCATGTCGCAGGCCTCCTCCAGCCGCTCCAGCTCCTCCTCCGTCAGCTGCTGCCTGCGGGGAGGGGGCCGCACGCTGGGATCCCCGCCCCCGGCTGTGTGCACACGCGTGTTCGTGTGCAGCCTCGGGACCATCACCCGCAGCGGTGGCCAGCTGGGGGCTTGCTGTTCCCCCACCTCCTCCGGGGAGCTCCCCGACCCAGCCCCTCCTGTGTCTGACCTGCCCCATCCGGGAACCTGCCACTGCGAGGGAGAGCACCCGCCCACAGGACGAGGCTGGCTCCTCACTGGGGAGGGGAGGAGACCCCGAGCCCAGCCTGCTGCCGGGCTGGCACTGGAGTGAACTGTCCCCCGAGACTGACGCCTGGGCCGCTGCCCTCCCCGGCGTACGCACCCCTGGGTGGTGGAGGCGGTCACGCTGACCACCATGATGGTGGCGTTGGTCAGGATCTGCTGCAGGTTCTCGTTGTTCTTGCACTTGTCCAGGCTGTTGCCCAGCTCCTGGGGGTGAGGCGGCGGCAGTGGGCGGGCGGCACGGAGGCCGGGGGCTCCAGGCCCTCCTGTCCCCCGCCCCCCCCTCCCCTCCGGGGTCTGTGCACAGTGCCTCTCCCGCCCCCACAGGCTCCATCCGCCCGCGCCGGTGATGCGGAGGCTGCCCCTCAGCGGTCTGCCCATCGCCTGTCCGCACCGACGTCCTGGCCGCCCGCCCGCCCCTCGGGGACACGGGGAGCCTCCGGCTGGGCCCGGCGTCACCGGCACCTGAGCCCGGGGCTTGGAGGTCAGACGTAGCCAGACTCGTCGACTCTGCATCCTCACCTCCTCTCTTGCTCCCTGAACCCCCCAGGGCTCCTACCCATCCGGTCCAACACTGAATGCTCTTCCCCGAATCTCTGCCCGGCTCCACCGTCAGCTCTGCACACCCCCTGCTCCGTCCCCTCACCCTGGGCACTGCCCCCTCGGGAGACCCCTCTCCCGGAGAGCCAGAGGGGGAGCTGTGAGAACCTCCCTTCCAGGCAGTGCCCTCACCAGGTCCGGGGGCGGCCCCCGCACCCACCTTGACGGTGCGGATGTAGTCCAGCGCGTTGGGGACCAGCGACTCCAGCTCGGGGAAGCGCTTCGAGTACTTGTCGCGGATGAACTTGTGGATGATGTCTGGGGCGGGCGGGGCGGGAGGCATCTGATGAGGGGACAGGCAGGCGGCTGGCTGTCCCCACGCCCTCGTCCCCTGTCGCCTTAGTAACCGAACCCCTGAGCTTTGTGGGGCGCAAGGTCACCCAGAATGAAGGGCAGCGAGGCGGGGCTCGGGCAGCAGGAGGGGCTCGGGGAGAGGCCCCGGGACCCTGCCTGCCCCCCCCCCCCCCCCCGCCCGGGGCAGGGCTGTCTGCTCCCCCACTCACTCAGCTCGTTCTCAATCTCCACGGTCAGGTTGTTGGCGTCCACGATGACCCGGTATTCGGGCGCCGCCTCCACCGGCCCCATCACTGGGAGGGCGAGAAGCAGCGGTGGGTGCCCCGTGCCCGCGGCTCTGCCCACGCAGCTCCTTCCCTGGGCACCCCCCAACCCCCACGCCCCTGACACATGCGTTCACCCTTCCACATCCAATCCAGGTACCGCTTCTTCCCTGGCCCCGAGCCAGGGTCAGCTGGCCCTCCGGTGGCTCCCGAGGGTCCCCGCTCCCTCCCTCCCAGCAGGTACTGCCCCCCATTGCTGTCTGGGACCTGCTGACCTCGGCTGACCCCTCTGGGTGCGTGCCCGGGTGCCCGTCTTCCCTTCGCAGAAAGGGAGAGCCAGTGTCCCTGACACTCCGCTCTGACGTCACCGTGTCTGACAACCTCCCGCCACGAACCCAGAGCCCACCCAGGCGGGAGGGGTGGGCGGCCACAGGACCGCCCCCAGCGCTGGCCCGCGCTGCCCTCAGCTGGGAGGGGGCCTAAGGGGACGCTTAGCGATCCTGCACGTCTGCGGTTACTTCCTGTCCGCCAAATGGCGCCAGCTTTCTACTCCCAGTAACACAGTAACCTTCTGAGATACGTTTAATGAAAAAAGTACTGATGTAAAGAGAATGAGGGCAGGGGGTTGGGAGGCTGGGTGGAGAAGGTGAAGGGATTAAGAAGTGCAAATTTGCAGTTACAAATAGTCAGGGGGAACCTGGCTGGTGTGGCTCAGTGGTTGAGCATCGACCAATGAACCAGGAGGTCATGGTTTGATTCCCGGTCAAGGGCACATGCCTGATTTTGGGGCTAGATCCCAGTGATTCTCTGTCATCACTGATGTTTCTCTCTCTCCCTTCTTCTCCCTCCCTCTCTGAAATCAACAAAATGTATATTTAAAAAACCCACAAACAAAATAGAGGGATGCAGAGTACAGCACAGGGAACATCATCAATAATTCTATCTAATATGCAAATTGACCATCACACCATCACCAAGCTGGTGGCACCCAGTCCCCTCAGCCCTGCCAGAGTCCCACAGTCCTTCCAGCCCAGCCAGTGGGAGGGGGTTGAGGTGGGGGAGACAGGGGCACGGTGAGGCTGGACCCTCCCTCAGCACCCCCAGCCGCCCAGGCCACCTAAGGCTCCGGTAACCAGGGCCGGCCAAGGCTTGCGCTACCAGCAGTGGCAGCAGCAGAGGTGTGACAGGGGTGTCGCCTTCCCCTGATCGCCGGGTCACCTCCTGCCCCTGAGGGCTCCTGGGCTGAGGGACGCCCCTCCCTGCCCCCACTGCATGACTTTTCACGCACCAGGCCTCTATTATTATAATAACTGTGGATGGTGCCAAGTGGGCACTAGACTTAGCAGGGGCTCACTCTGTACGGTGTATGTCTAACCGCTATGATATGCACCTAGAACTAATACTGTATGTCAACTGTGATTGAACAATCAAACACAAAACTGGGTGCTGAAAAAAGACAACCAAACAAGAAATGTGAAGTAAACAGGACGAGTAGCGAAACCCCAGTAGCTGGTCACGTGACCCGCTTAGATGCCTAGGCGATTGGCGAGGGCTGTAAAATGCAGCATCTTTTCAGAGAGAGGGGACTGGGCTGGGATGCAGGAGAAGAAGAGGGCTCAGGAAAAGGCAGGAAGGGAGTGACCAGCTTTCGAAGCCACAAGCAGCAGGAGGGGCCCAGGGGCCTATCGGGGGGCCAGGCGGCAGGGGACCAGGTGGCGGGGTGAGGCCGAGGGAGGCAGAGGGTACCTTCCGAAGCTTTGGCTTGCTTGCTGATGTACTCCTCAATCTTCATCATGATCTCAGCAAACTGGGGAGGAGAGGCGGGTCAGCTCCCAGGACAGGGCGGGCGTGGGGAACCCTGCCCACCGCGCCCTCCGAGCTCCGGGCCAGCCGCGGCCGCTCACCATCTTGCTGTCCCACAGCTTGGCGATGCTCTTGACCGAATCCCCGGAAAGATCCAGCTGCATCTCCTCCTGCACATCCTCGATGGCCGGCTCCTCCTCTTCCTCCCCATAGCTGCCCCCTTCCTCCTCTTCCGCCGCCTCCTCGAGGTCGGCCAGGAGTTCGTCTGCCAGAGACATCCCGAGGCCTACTGGGAGGAGCGGGGTGCCCCTCATTACCGAGGGGCTTCCCCCCGAAGGCCCCGGTCCACCCTCGTCCACCCCACCAGCACGCAGCCTCCAAGGGACCGGCATTTTCATTTCCATTGCTCCCCCGCTCCTAACTGTGGCCTGCACATAGTAGGTGCTCAGTTAACACCAACTGGATTAATCCATGAACAAACCCCCCAGAGCCCAGATAACCTCCAGCCATAACTCACACCACCTGCCCTCTCACAGTCACTCACTGACAAGACACAGCACCCCCCCCCCCCAATTAAGGCTTAAAAGATACATCCTGCCTGGCTGGTGTGTCTCAGTGGATAGAGTAGCACCAGCCTGCGGACTGAGGGTCCCGGGTTCGATTCTGGTCAAGGGCACATGCCCCGGTTTCGGGCTCAATCCCCAGTGTGGGGAGTGCAGGAGGCAGCTGATCGATGATTCTCTCTCATCACAGATGTTTCTCTCTCTCTCTCTCCCTCTTCCTTCCTCTCTGAAATCAATAAAAATATACATTAAAAATAAAAAAAAATTTTTAAAGGAAATGAAATATCTTAAAAAAAAAAAAAAAAAAAGAGGATACATCCTCCTGCCCGGTTGGTGTGGCTCAATGGTTGAGCATCAACCTATGAACCAGGAGGTTACTATGGTTCGATTCCCAGTCAAGGGCACATGCCCAGGTTGCGGGTTTGATCCCCAGTGTGGGGCATGCAGGAGGCAGCTGACCCATGATTCTCATTATTGATGATTCTATCTCTTTCCCTTCCTCTCTGAAATCAACAAAAAATATATTTAAAAAAAAAGAAATATTGGGCAAATGAATCAACAATTTTATTTAGTCCTTCCACCCACCACATTATCGTCCCTTTTCTCCAGGTCTGTGAATGTATTCCTTCCCATATGCGGTAGAGGCACCAACTGTTATGTCTGGAAACGTGAGTTTTCTGTGACACCAGCCCCGCCCCCCCCCCAAAACTGGATCCTACCCCCCTGTTTATACATCTATGACCTCGCTCCTTTGCCTCCACACTGAGGAGGCCCTAAATTCCTAACATTTGTCAGCCCGTGCACTGGAGGGTCGCGGGTTCGAATCCCGGCCAAGGGGCAAGTCCCTGGGTTGCAGGTTGGATCTTCAGCCCCGGTCGTCCGGGTCGAGATGCGTGTGGGAGGCGGCCAATCCATGTGTGTCTCTCTCTCCTCTCCCGCTCCCTCCCTTCCACCATCTCTAAAAAGCATCCGGGGAAGCGCTCTCTGGTGAGGATTAACAGCCACAACATTAAGTTTCTAACTTTGATGCCCGTCTTCCCCGTGGAACTAACGTTCCCTTGAGAACAGACCCCGCTTCGTTCATCGCTCGCTCCCCCAGCGCCCGGCGCAGGGCGGCCACCAAGACGTCGCCTGACCCCAACCTGCCCCCCACGCCCCGCCCACGGACTCGGCCCCTCCTCGGCCTCCCGTTCTCGCCTCGTACCCCAGCTCCCCGACCCCCGGCCCCACTCTCGGTGACAGCCCGCCGGCCCGCCCGCGGCACCCCACAGACTGGGGGTTACCGTCGGGACGTCAGCGCCCGCCTCCCCAGGGCCGGGGTGGGGGGTCCTGCCGTCGCGGGGGGCACCGGCCTCGGGGCGGTCAGCCTGGCGGGTCGCCCTCCCCTCGCCCTCGGCCGCCGCCACACTCACCACCGCCTTCCCTCCGCGCGCGGACGGTTCCTAGGAAATCAGCTCCGGACGCCGCTCGACGCGAACTGATGACGTCGCGCCCGCGCGCCGCGGCCGGCTCGGCGCCGCGCCCTGATTGGTCCGCCGCCGCCGCCGCGTCCCTCGGGCCCCGCGGTTGGAACAACAACTTTATTAGCACCGGCCGCCGGGCGGAGACGGACCGGGTGGAGCGGGCGCGAGGCGAAGGGCTTCCCCCGGCCCACGGCCCGCCGAGGACCGAGCCTCCCAGGCGGAGAGTCGCCGAGGGCAGACGGCGCGGCGTCGGGACCGGAACAAAGTCGGAGGCGACTCGGACGACCGGTGGCGGGGCTGGACCGGAGAGCAAGGGTCTTTCGGCCCGGACTCGGGGTGGGGGTGGGGGTGGGGCGAGGGAGGAAAGCCGGAAGCGGAGAACTACAACTCCCAGGAGGCTTAGCGGCCGGGTCCCGGTTGCCTGGGCCGTGAACTCTGATGGGGCGTGCAGTTTTGCGAACCACTTGAACCTAGAGGTTTGCAACGTAGGGAGTTGTGCACCGGGAGCCGGGGAGAAATGGAGCTGGAGCAGAGAGAGGGGTAAGTGGCTTTGGGGGGAAATCCCAAGAGACAATGCGGCTGCAGAATGCTTTGCCCTGAGGGTTGATGGGGGTTGTAGTTCGTGCAATGGCTTTGGGTTAGAATTCTTACTAGGGGCTGGGGTCTGCACTCAGGCATCCTGGGGGATGAGGCTTGGGGATGTAGAGGATGGAGGCCTGGACTCCTGGGTCTCAGTGAGGAGTTGGGGCCTCGAACTTCCCTTAAATACTTAGGAGGGGGAATCGGGGGGGTTCTGAACTCTGTCGGGGGTCAGGGCTTGAACCCTGGATCCTTTGAAGGAGAGAGGCTGGAGGCCCGGCCTCCCGGCTTGGAGGGAGGAGCAGGGGGCCGGGGGTTCAGGGTCCCTGAGTCCCCCTGGCCCCACAGGACCATGGCAGCCGTGGGCTTTGAGGAGTTCTCAGCCCCTCCGGGCTCGGAGCTGGCGCTGCCCCCGCTGTTCGGTGGCCACATCCTGGAGAGCGAGCTGGAGACCGAGGTGGAGTTCGTGTCCGGGGGCCTGGGCAGCTCCAGCCTCCGGGAGCGCGACGAGGAGGAAGAGGCGGCCCGGGGCCGGCGGCGGCGCCAGCGGGAGCTCAATCGCAGGAAGTACCAGGCGCTAGGCCGGCGCTGCAGGGAGATCGAGCAGGTAGGTGAGTGCGGGGTGCGTTTTGGGGGGGTCCCCTGGCCCGAGTGCTCACCCCCCTCCCTGTGCACGCGGGCGCAGCCTCTCTCGCCCAGCAGGACGAGTGTCTTTCATGCATCGAGCGTTCATTCCGCACCCGGAGTGCCGTCTCCTCTAGGGGCTCCCGGGACAGCCCAGATCAGCCCGCTGATGCCTCACAGGAGCCTGGCCTGCATGGCGGGGGCCCGGTCCGCAGCTGACCTGTGCTTGCCACCCCCCCGCAGGTGAACGAGCGCGTCCTGAACAGGCTCCATCAGGTGCAGAGGATAACCCGGAGGCTCCAGCAGGAGCGGAGGTAACGGCCGGCGGACGAGGTTGCCGAGGGTGGTGGGCTGAGGCCGGCGGGGGCCAGGAGGGGGATTGGGTCTCGCAGCAGGAACGCTATCCAGGCCTGGGGGAGCGGGTACACACCCTCTGAGCGGAGAGGGCGGCACAGGAAGGGCCCCTGGCATTAAGAGCCACAGACCCGGATCTAGCTGGTTTGGCTCGGTGGATAGAGCAGTGGTCGGCAAACTGCGGCTCTGGGGACTAATGAGTTTGTCGACCACTGCCTTAGGGAAAAACACTTAAAAAAAAAACAGCCTGAACCGGTTTTGCTCAGTGGATAGAGCTTAGGCCTGCGGACTGAAGGGTCCCGGGTTCTATTCCGGTCAAGGGCATGTGCCTTGGTTGTGGGCACATCCCCAGTAGGAGGTGTGCAGGAGGGAGCTGATCAGTGTTTCTTTCTCATCGATGTTTCTGGCTTTCTATCCCTCTCTTCCTCTCTGTGAAAACTCAATAAAATATATTAAAAAAATAAAGACATTTTAATAATGTACTGATGTCTTTAACCTGAAGTCAAAACTTCTGGGTAAGGGTAATGCCTTACGCAGTGGTCGGCAAACCCATTAGTCAACAGAGCGGCAAACCACGGCTCGAGAGCCGCATGTGGCTCGTGAGCCACAGTTTGCCCACCACAGGGATAGAGCATCAGCTTGCAAACCAAAGGGTCCTGGGTTCGATTCAGGTCAAGAGCACGCACTTGGTTGCAGGCCACACCAGCGAGGGCCAGACAGGGATGGGGGGGAGCAGGCAGAGCCCGTGCACAGGCCTCTCCGGCCCTTTAGGTTAGGAATAAAGACGATGGCGGCCACGTGAGCGTCTGCTCAGCCCACACCCCCGGTGCTCTCCGGCGCCGGCTCTGGCTGTGGTCACCGCCGTCCCTGCAGGCGGGGTTGTCCCCTGCCCATGACAGCGGGAAGCGAGGGTGTGGGGTCGCCTTCTCCTGCCCCAAGTCCTCTGGCTGGCCAGGCGCCAGGCACCCAGATCTCGGGCCCCAGCCCTCCAGCCCTCCGGCTTCGGGGGGAGTCAGAGACCAAGGGGTCCCCCGCGGCTCCTCCCCGGGCGCAGGTTCCTCATGCGGGTGCTGGACTCCTACGGCGATGACTACCGGGCCAGCCAGTTCACCATCTTGCTGGAGGTGAGCCGGGGGCCGGGGACTGGGAGGGCCGGGGGGCCGGGAGCCCAGGACACGGTCCTCACCCGCCCCCCGCCCCCCTCCAGGACGAGGGCAGCCAGGGCACAGACGCCCCCACCCCGGGCAACGCTGAGAACGAGCCTCCGGAGAAGGAGGGGCTGTCCCCGCCCCGGAGGGCGCCGGCCCCCGAAGCCAGCAGCCCGGCCCCCGGCGAGGGGCCCAGCGGGCGCAAGAGGCGGCGAGCACCCCGGGAGGGACGCCGAGCGGGGGTCCCGCTGACCCCGGAGCTGCCCCCCGTGCAGGTGGGAGGCCGGAGCCAGGGGTCCGGGGCTGGCAGAGGGCTGGGGTGGGAGGAGGAAGTTGGGGGGAGCCGGGGAGGCTGGGGTGGGAGGAGGTGGGAGGGGACACGGCGGCTGGAGACGGCGGGGGCCCAGGAACGCCGGGACTTTGTGGGGTGCACCAGGAGGCAGGAACGGTGGGGCCCAAGAGCCTTCCCCAGACCCAGGCCTGCTCACCCGGAGCTTTTGCCCCCAGATAAAGGTGGAGGAAGACTTTGGCTTCGAGGCGGACGAGGCCCTGGACTCAAGTTGGGTGACTCGGGGGCCGGACAAGCTGCTGCCTTACCCCACCCTGGCCAGCCCCCCCTTTGACTGACCCCCCCAATAAACGGACCCCACGCTCTCCTCGGACGCTGCTGCTCCCGCCTCTGATCACACACACACACACACCGGACTCGGGGGTGGGTTTTCACGTTTTATTGGGGGTCACGGGAGGGGAGGTCACAGGTTCTTCAGCCACTCCAGGCTGCGGCCCTGGGAGTCCTGCGGGTGGCTGGGCACGTGGGGCATCTTCCCGTTGTCCCGGAGGGGCACTGCGGGGCGGGGCGGGGGGACGGGGGGGCCGCTGAGACCAGCGCTCTCCGGGCCCCCGAGAAGGGCTGGCCTGGGGGTGCACGTTCAGAGGGACCCGGGGGCCCGGGGCGAGGAGACAGGACAGTGAGGTGAGGGTCAGAGCGTCAGACACAGACCGTCGCGAGGACACACTCACCTGGGTAGGTGTAGGGCGTGACCTCGTTGATCATGACGGCGTACTTGGTGTAGGGGCTGATGAAGGGCAGGAGCAGAGCTGCGGAGACACGGGGGTGAGGCCGGGGAGGTGGCTCTGGGAGGAGGAAGGCAGGAGCCGAACCCTGGCACCGTGGGGGCTGAGGGGAGGGGGGTCAGGTATAGCACCTCCAAGAGGCCACGGGCACCCCAGGGTCTCCACTTAGGAGGGTTTGTTATTTTTTTTGGAGGTGGGGCCGAGAGGGCAGAGGGAAGTGGGGTGGGCGGACTGAGGGCAGGTGTGGGGTGGGGAGCATCTTGGGAACGTTCCAGGGGAACCCTGACCACGCTGAGGGAGGGGGGCTGGGCAGGAACAGTCCGCAGGGGTGGAGCCAGGAGTCCTGGGGGTGGGGCAGGGCCCAGAAGGATGCTCTAGGCCAGCCGTGGGCAAACTCCAGCCCATAGGCAGGATCCGGCCCGCGGAGCCGAAAGAGCGGAGGGTTCTCTTGCTCTCCCCTCCGCTCCTTCCCCAGCAGCCCAAGAGGAGAGTGCCAGCACGGTCAGGCTGCTTTTGTTCCGGCCCTCCGGTCCAGTGTAAGAACCCACGGTGGCCCTCGAGTCCAAAAGTTTGCCCACCCCTGCTCTAGGCCAACACTGACACGTGACTACACTTCTAATAGCCACATTGCAGTGGAAACAAGTTAGATATCCTGCATAGTAAAAGGCTAATAGGCAAATTGCCTCCTCAACCTGGAGTTCGACTGGGGGGGGCAGGGGGAGCAGGGCCAACCCACCAACCTCCGAGGCCCCCCAGCCGGCCCAATCAGCCCTGATTGGGGCTGGCCAGCCGGACCCCACCTGTGCACAAATTCATGCACGGGACCTCTAGTACAGGGGTGGGCAAACTTTTTGACTCGAGGGCCACAGTGGGTTCTTAAACTGGACCTGAGGAACAAAAGCAACCTGACCGTGCTGGCACTCTCATCTTGAGCTGCCGGTGAAGGAGCGGAGGGGAGAGCAAGAGAACCATCTGATCTTTGGCCTCCGCTCTTTCGGCAGCCGAATGGGCCAGATCCGGCCCGCGGGCCGTAGTTTGCCCACGGCTGCTCTAGTATATATATATTTTTTTGTTAGTCCTCACCCCAGGATCCTTTTCCCACTGATATTTATTTTTAAGAGAGTGCATAAGAGATGGAAAAACATTGATGTGAGAGAGACACATGGATTGGTTGCCTCTGGACCTGCCCAGACCAGCCTGGATGGAGCTTGCAACCGAGGTTACGTGCCAGAGCCCTTGACGGGAATCGAACCCCTCAGCCCACAGGCCACGCTCTTCTAGCCACTGAGCCAAATCGGCTGGGGCAAACCAAGATGACTTTTAAGGTACATTTCACCCGGTACATCCAAGCCACTGTTTCAACACACCAGGCGTCGTACATGCCTTTTGCCGTGGCAGGTCTAGCATTTCAAGGGCTGCTCGTGGCTAATGGGACAGCTGGCTTCTAAGAACCTGGCCCGGTGGCCTGCAGACACGGCGCTGGCAAGACTGGGGACAACGAAAGGCAGAAGCCCAGGTCTCTCTGCCCCTCCTGTCCCCCACCCGCCCCCCAGCCCTGAATCAAGCCTGCTTTTTTAACATTTTTAAAATCCTCACCCGAGGACATTTCCCCATTGAATTTTTAGAGAGAGGGACAGACAGGGACATCAACGTGAGAGACACACAGACTGGTTGCCTCCTGCATGCGCGCCCCGCCTGGGGCCAGGATGGAACTGGGACCCTTCGTCTGTGCCCCCAGGTGACCCCCTGGTGCTCCTTCAACCCTGACCCGGGGCAGAGGGTCTCCATGGGGCGCAGGTTGAGGGGGGTGGGAGGGTGAACGCGGGGAGGATTCTCCGTCGTCCTTGGTTATGGTTCAGGGGGTTTCGTGCGCGGCCAGGGCTGGGCACCCCTGCTCGGCAGGGAGTGTGGACCTCGAGGTGGAGGAGGAGGAGGAAGGGACCATGGTATCAGGGACGGGGGTAGGCCAGGGCCCCCGTGAGGTGCTGACACACCGGCGGGAAGGGCCACGGGACGCCGGGGCGGCCGGGCCTGGGGGTCAGGACGGAACCCCGAGGGGGGGGGGCCACGGGACGCCGGGACGGGCGGGGGTGATGCACGCTCGCTCTCACGCACAGGCGCTCCCGATGGCGAAGGACGCGACCAGCACCGGCTCCTTGGACCAGGCCTCCTTGATGAAGGTGGCGATTCCTGGAGGGGCGTGCGGGCGGGGTCACGGCCGCCGGGATGCCCCCGGTGACCTCTAGCCCCCGCGCGCCACCCCGGCCCGGGAGGAGGCCTCCCTCGCGCGACCTCAGCGACCCGCCCCGGCCACGACCCCGCCGCCCCCACGGGGGCCCCGCCGCGCCCCAGCCCCGCACCGCCCGGGCTCGCCCCGCGCCCCCGCTCCAGCTGCACCAGAACTCACTCCCGGCCATCTTGGTCGCGGCGGCAGCGGCGGCGGCGGCGAGGGCGCGGAGCACCCTGGGTATTGTAGTCCCTGCCCCGGAGGCTCGGCGGTTCGGGTCTGCGCGTGCGCGCTGGCGTAGAACAGCGATTCCCTAGGCAGCGGCGAGGGCGCGGAGCACCCTGGGTATTGTAGTCCCTGCCCCGGAGGCTCGGCGGTCCGGGTCTGCGCGTGCGCTCTGGCGTAGAACAGCGATTTCCCCAGGCAGCGGCGAGGGCGCGGAGCACTCTGGGAGTTGTGGTCCCCGTACCCAAGGAGCCCTGGGTGCCGCGCGTGCGCGCTGGAGCAGAACGGAGGGAGCGGCGTTCCTCTTTTAAGGGCGAGCCCTCCGTGGCGCACCTGCCGCCGCCCTCTTCCCTCTCTCCGCCCGGACCTCGCTCTGGGGGAGTGACCGCTCCCCACTCCTGCTGCTGCTGCTGCAGCTGCAGCGCACCCACCCCGGGCGGACTGGGGTGGCCCTCATGCCTTAGTTTACCTACGGGAGCCCATTTTACAGATGGGGAAATGGAGGCTGGGAGAGGGGTTTTCATCTGAGGCCTCCGCTCAACATCAGTGCGTCCTGAAACCCCGACTCTCCGCACAGGGGTCTTCCGTGGACGCTCACGGTGCCCTGGGGGGTTGGGGGGGAGGAAGGGGGTCCCCATCTCCATTACCGCGCACATCGCCTGCTTTTAAAGTTTAAACTGACCTGGTCTGCACAAACCGGTGTGGCTCAGTGGACAGAGCGTCAGCCTGCAGACTGGGAGGTCCCGGGTTCGATTCCCGTCAAGGGCATGTACCAGTAGGAGGTGTGCAAGAGGCAGCTGGTGGATGTTTCTCTCTCATCGATGTTTCTAACTCTCTATCCCACTCCCTTCCTCTCTGTAAAAAAAAAATAAATAAATAAAAATAAAATTTAAAAATTCAATAAAATATATTTTAAAAAAATAAAAAAATAATAATAAACTGACCTGGTCCGCAGCTGTCTTTCCATCAGACTGGGAACTGACTCCTCTCTGCGCCCCCAGAATCACTGCCGCTGAGTCTGGGCACCGATTGGGGTGCTAACTGTGTTTAAACGTTAATTACGGAACACAACGAGTTGTGCCTGCCCCAATCCAACTTTTCCCACCGCACTATGGGGCTGTGACACAGACCTCTGGGTGTCTCTCTCCTCCACCCCCCCCCACCCCCCACCCCGCCTCGCTCCCCTCCCTCACCAGGGTTCTGACTCTGACTTTCTGATGTTGCCTCACTTCCTGGGAGGTGAGCGGGCCGGGCTGAGCCCTGCCTCCGGCCCAGCTCCAGCCAGACCTGCCCGCCATGGCCCTGGTCCTGACCCTCCAGCTGCTGGCCCTCTCGTGTGAGCCTCCCACGCCCTCTCTCTGGGTCCCCAGCGGGGCTGGGGTACGGAAAGACAGGCTCTGGGGACCCAGACGACACCTAGGGAGTGCGGGGGAGAGGGGGGCGGGAGGAAAGCAAGGGACCCAACTACTGGGTCTCCTGGGGGCAGGTGCAGGGTGGTCAGGCAGAATCCGCTAAGGGTTCCGAACTCCAGGCCAGATTAATGGGACAGGAAGGGGGGGCCCAGACCCTGGGGTCCTAAAGCATGAGAGCACAGGGGCCCCGAGTCTCCGGGTTCCTGGAAGAAGAGGAAGTTGGGGGCAGGATCCTCTGGCTCTTGGGGCAGGAGAGAGCTAGACCCCTGAGGGAGAGGGAGGGTAAAGTCCCAGATTCTGAGGTTTGGGGGCGGGGGTAGGTGGAAGCCTGGGTCCCTGAGATCAGGGGGAGCTGCAGCCCAGACTCCTGAACCCCAGTAAGGAGGAACTGGGGGCTCAGATTACTATCTCCTGGAAAAGAGGGGGTCCCAGGGCTTAGTTCTCGGGTACAGAGGCCAGAGGGTCCTGGGTCCAGACTTCTGGCTTAAGCAGGTGGGGGTCTGGTTTGGGGGGCTCCTGAGACAGGAGGAAGTGAGGCGAGGATTCACTCAGAAGAAAGAGGGCCACCGGGGGACTTAGATTCCGGGGTTGTCCCTGGTGTGGGGGCTTTGACAAGACCGAGCCCCTCAACCTTCCACAGGGGCTCTGGGTCTCACCGGGATCACTTCGAATGGTGAGTACACCCCCTCCCCACTCCTTCCCGCCATCCATCCATCCCCCTGTGTGTGGCTGACATCCTATTTCCAACTACTCATATTTTCTTTAAATATATATATACATATATATATATATATATATATTTATATATATATTATTATATATTATTGATTTTTTACAGAGAGGAAGGGGGAGAGATAGAGAGTTAGAAACATCAATGAGAGAGAAACATCGATCAGCTGCCTCTTGCACACCCCCCACTGGGGATGTGCCCGAAACCAAGGTACATGCCCTTGACTGTAATGGAACCTGGGACCCTTCAGTCCGCAGGCTGACGCTCTATCCACTGATCCACACCTGCTGTTCGTGGTTTTTAAAAACCCAATCATTGCTGGAGGACATATAACAGTCTCTCTCTTCTCCTTCCTCCCCTTCCTTAAATAATCTCTGAGTCCTACCCCCAAAATTTCCAAGCATCCAAACACATACGCATATTGACATACTTCTCGGTTTTTCTTGCCAAGGAAAAAACTCGATGTTTCATGACTCACTCTGTTCTGCATCTTACATTTTCCACTTTATAATCCCTCTTGGAGCTATTTTCAAGTCATTTGGCTAGCTCTTCCTCCCCCTCTCCCCCTTTATTTTTTGTTAATCCTCACTGGAGTATATTTTTCCATTGATTTTTTTTTTTAGACAGTGGGGTGGGGGGGAGAGACACACAAGAGAAACATGGATGTGAGAGAGACAATCGATTGGTTGCCTCCTGGACACACACCGACCAGGGCCCGGGATCAAACCTGCAACCGAGGTACCTTGACCGAGATCGAACCTGGAACCCTTCAGTCCACCGGCCGACACTCTATCCACCGAGCCAAACCAGATAGGGCACCTTTTTAAAAAATATATATTTTATTGATATTTTACAGAGAGGAAGGAGAGAGATAGAGAGCTAGAAACATCAATGAGAGAGAAACATCGACCAGCTGCCTCTTGCACACCCCCTACCGGGGATGTGCCCGCAACCAATGTACATGCCCTTGACCGGAATCGAACCCGGGACCTTTCAGTCCGCAGGCCGACGCTCTATCCACTGAGCCAAACCGGTTTCGGCTAGGGCACCCTTTTAACTGCTGTCGTTTAAGCACTTGCCATTGCATGGCTAGACTCTCATTCGTTTGTTCCTCTTGATGTATATTTAGGTTGTTTCCAGTTTCCCTACCCCTCCGGCCCCCGCCAGTGCTGTAGGGAATGCTTCTGGCTGAGCTTTCTGTGAGAGCAGCCCGGGCATGTGCTCTTGACCGGAGTCGGACCCGGGACCCTTACGCCTGCAGGCCGATGCCCTAGCCCAGCCGTGGGCAAACTATGGCCCGCGGGCCGGATCCGGCCCATGTGGCTGTTCTATCCGGCCCTCGGAGCCGAAAGAGCGGAGGGTTCTCTTGCTCTCCCCTCCGCTCCTTCACCAGCAGCCCAAGAGGAGAGTGCCAGCATGGTCAGGCTGCTTTTGTTCCGGCCCTCGAGTCAGAAAGTTTGTCCACCCCTGCTCTAGCCACTGAGCCAGGCTGGCTAGGGCCTCTGTGTGTATCTTTTTATAGATCTCATAGAGGAAGGGAGAAGGAGAGAAACATCCACGATGAGAGAGAATCATGGATCGGCTGCCTCTCGCACGCCCCCTACTGGGGATGGAGCCCACAACCCAGGCCTGTGCCCTTGACCGGAATCGAACCTGGGACCCTTCAGAGCCAAGCTGGCTAGGGCCTCTTGGTGTATCTCTATGGAAACTGGCAAATTGCCTTCTCACAGGGCACACTCAAGTATACCTAAGTGCCTTCACCCACGTGGGATACTGCCATGGCTGTTTGGACAACCTGATGGTCAAAAATATCTTGTTGTTGTTTCAATTTTTGTTGTTGTTGTCAATCCTCCCCCGAGGATATTTCTCCCATTAACCTTTAGAGAGAGGGGAAGGGAGGGAGGGAGGGCTGGGGGTAGAGAGAAATAGCGATGTGAGAGGAGCACATTGATGGGTTGCCTCCCCCACAATCAAACCTGCAACCCAGGTACATGCCCTTGACCAGGAATTGAACCCTTGACCCTTGGTGTGCAGGCTGATGCTCTAACCACTGAGCGCACCACCCAGAGCTTTTGTTTTGATTTTTAAAGCGAGAGAGGGGGAGTGGGCACTGATGTGTTGTTCCCCTCATTTATGCATTCATAGTTGATTATTGGACACGCCCTGACCGGGAATCGAACCCGAGACCTCGGCGTATTGGGATGCCGCTCTGACCACCGGTGCTACAGGGCTGGGGTCTGTTTTGCTTGTTAAGTGGCTGCGGCTGAGGCCGGACAGCCCTTCCCGGCACCACCACCTGTGCATTGGCCAACCGTACTTCCTGTTCCGGGAAATGACTACTCACACGTTTACCCAACTTCGGAAGGGGTTGGCCCCTGGGTTTCTTTCCAGATGATTCTCTTGTTTGTTTATTAGTCCTCACCTGAGAGGAGGGGGGAGAGGGGGAGGAGAGAGAGAGAGAGAGAGAGAGGAACATCAATGTGAGACAGACAGACTGGTTGCCTCCTGCACTCGTCCACACGCCCCACGGTGATGGGGGATTGAACCTGCAACCCTGGGCACATGCCCTTGACCCTGCGCTGTTCGGGGAGGGGGGGTGGCGCTAACCACTGAGCGACACCGGCAGGGCCGTGTCTATACCCTTGCTCCACACCATTTAATGAGTATGTACATCCTTTCGGCCAGGGCTCTGATCCATGTGACTCCTCAGGCACGCTGGGAAAGGTCAGAGAGGTCACGTTTACTAACCTTATTCCTTCCCAACTTTTCATTTTGGGTTTTAAGACAGCCTTCTGCACCCCAAGACAAATGTACCTTCCTATGTGTGCTGCTTCTTTTTTTTTTTTTTAAAAATATACATTTTATTTTATTTTATTTTTTTACAGAGAGGAAGGGAGGATAGAGTTAGAAACATCGATGAGAGAGAATCATCCATCACCTCTTGCACGCCCCCTACCGGGGATGTGCCCGCAACCAAGGTACATGCCCTCGACCGGAATCGAACCTGGGACCCTTCAGTCCGCAGGCCGACGCTCTATCCACTGAGCCACACCGGTTTCGGCCTGTTCTCTTCTGATACTTTTATTGTTTAGGAGACGTGCAGGCCTTTCATTGGCTGGGAGGCGGGTTGGGGGGGGGTGTGAGTCGGAGATGCAACGTCGCCTCCTCCCTCTAAGCTGACAGCAAGTCCGTCGACTTGAATGCTGTTGGGTGCGTCACACCTATTCCCGAGAGCAGCTTACAATGGCAGGTCTCTGGGACCCAGCTCCTTGACGTGATAAAGAACGGGGAGGAGCCGAAACCACCGGTGTGGCTCAGTGGATAGAGCGTCGGCCTGCAGACTGAAGGGTCCCGGGTTCGATTCTGGTCAAGGGCATGGACCTTGGTTTCGGGCACATCCCCAGTGGGGGATGATCAGCTGATGGATGATTCTCTCTCATCGATGTTTCTAACTCTCTCTTCCTCTCTGTAAAAAATCAATAAAATAAATAAATTAAAAATGGGGAGGAGTCCAGCCAGAGGGGCTCAGTGGTAGAGCACTGACCTATGAACTGGGCGGTCAGGAGGTCAGGGTTCGATTCCCGGTCAGGGCACATGTGGGGGTTTGGGGCTGGATCCCCAGTGCGGGGTGAGCAGGAGGCAGCTGATCCACGATTCTCTGTCCTCATGGATGTTCATCTCTTCCTCTCTGAAATCAACTTTAAAAAATATTACAAACAGCCGAAACCGGTGTGGCTCAGTGGATAGAGCGTTGGGCCTGCGGACTGAAAGGTCCCGGGTTCGATCCCGGTCAAGGGCTGCGGGCACATCCCCAATGCATGTGTGTGTGTGTGTGTGTGTGTGTGTGTGTGTGCAGAAGGCAGCTTGTCAATGATTCTCTCTCATCGATGTTTCTGACTCTCTATCCCTCTCTCTTCCTCTCTGTAAAAAAAAAATCAATGAAATATATATTTTTAAAAAATATTAAAGCCACTACCACTGCCACCCGCACGCGGTTGAGGCCTGGCTGCCGAGGGGACCCTGGGGCTGAGGAGGGGACGGTGGCTGTCCAGGCGACACCGCTCTCACCCCAGCGTCCCCCTCGCGCCCGCAGGCACCCAGGAAGCCGGGGGACCCCCGCACTCAACCGCCCCCGCCCCGCCCGCCAAGCGCGGGAACTGGCGGGACCTCGCTTCACTCCTCGAGTCCTCCAGCCGGGCCCCACCACGCCGGCCCCGGCCCTGGGCCCCCCCCTCTCGCCCCAACAGCATGCAACCCAGGCCCCTGAAACCCCCCTTGCCATTCCCGTACCCCAAGCCCAAGCAGCCCACGGATCCGGTCCCCCCAACCTGGTACCCCAAGACCCTACCACCCAGGCCCCGGAACCCACTCCTCCCATACCCAAACCCATTCCCGTACCCCAAGCCCAAGCAGCCCACGGATCCGGTCCCCCCAACCTGGTACCCCAAGACCCTACCACCCAGGCCCCGGAACCCACTCCTCCCATACCCAAACCCATTCCCGTACCCCAAGCCCAAGCAGCCCACGGATCCGGTCCCCCCAACCTCGTACCCCAAGATCCTACCACCCAGGCCCCGGAACCCACTCCTCCCATACCCAAACCCATTCCCGTACCCCAAGCCCAAGCAGCCCACGGATCCGGTCCCCCCAACCTGGTACCCCAAGCCCCTACCACCCCTGTTCCAATGGCCCACGGATCCGGTCCCCCCAATCTGGTACCCCAAGCCCCAACCACCCCTGTTCCGATGGCCCACGGATCCGGTCCCCCCAACCTGGTACCCCAAGCCCCAACCACCCCTGTTCCGATGGCCCACGGATCCGGTCCCCCCAACCTCGCTCCCCCAGCCCCCCAAGCCGACCCTGGAGGCTCACCCCGCCGAGGTGGTGACCCCCGGGGCCAACGTGACCCTGACGTGCCGGGCGCCCCAGCCCGCCTCGGGGTTCGTGCTCAGGTCGGGGGCGGGCGCCCCGGTGCGGTACCAGCGCCCCCAGGACGGGGACGGGGATGGGGCCGGGGACCAGGCCGGGGACGGGGACAGGGACGGGGCCGGGTCCCCCTGGCTGGCCCACTTCCTCCTGGAGGCGGTGGCCGAGGCGCAGGGCGGCGCTTACCGCTGCGAGTACCTCGGCCCCGAGGGCTGGTCCGCGCCCAGCGACGCCCTGGAGCTGATGGTGACAGGTGAGGCCGGGAGGAGGGTGCTCGGGGGCGGGGGGAGGAGGGAGGAGGGTGCTCTGGGGCAGGGGGAGGAGGGTGCTCGGGGGCGGGGGGAGGAGGGAGGAGGGTGCTGGGGGCAGGGGGAGGAGGGTGCTCGGGGGCAGAGGGAGGAGGGTGCTCGGGGGCAGAGGGAGGGAGGAGGGTGCTCGGGGCGGGGGGAGGAGGGTGCTCGGGGGCAGGGGGAGGAGGGTGCTCCGGGGCGGGGGGAGGAGGGTGCTGGGGGGCGGGGGGAGGAGGGAGGAGGGTGCTGGGGGCAGGGGGAGGAGGGTGCTGGGGGCGGGGGGAGGAGGGTGCTGGGGGCAGAGGGAGGAGGGTGCGCCCACCGTCCGCCCTGCCCTCCGCCCGCAGCCCAGCTGCCGCGCCCGTCGCTGGAGGCGCTGCCCGGGGCCCCGCTGAGCCTGCGCTGCTCGGGCCGCGGCCGCCGCATGAGCTTCGCGCTGTACCGCGCGGGCCGGGCGGCGCCGCTGCAGGTGCGGGTGTCCCCGCGGCCCTGGGCCGACTTCCCGCTGCCGCGGCCCGCGCCCGGCGCCTATTCCTGCTACTACCACACGCCCGCCGCGCCCTGGGTGCTGTCCCCGCGCAGCGCGCCGCTCCTCATCCCCGACGGTGAGCCCCCCCGCCCCCGTACCCCCAAACCCTCCCACCACACCCCCATCCCCCACCCACCCCACCCCCATTCCCACCCCCAAACCCCCCACCTACCCCACCCACACCCCTATTTCCCCCACCCCATCTCCCACCCCATCCCACTCTAACCCCACCCCAAAACCCCCATCCCCACCCCACCCCTCACCCCCAACCTCCTCCCTCAGACCCAGGGGGTCCCCAGCCCTCCTCCCTCAGACCCAGGCCCCAGCCCTCCTCCCTCAGACCCAGGAGCCCAGGCCCCAGCCTCCTCCCTCAGACCCAGGGGGGTCTCACAGCCCCTCCTCCCTCAGACCCAGGCCCCCAGCCCTCCTCCCTCAGACCCAGGAGCCCAGGCCCCAGCCTCCTCCCTCAGACCCAGGAGCCCAGGCCCCAGCCTCCTCCCTCAGACCCAGGAGCCCAGGCTCCAGCCTCCTCCCTCAGACCCAGGAGCCCAGGCCCCAGCCTCCTCCCTCAGACCCAGGGGGGTCTCACAGCCCCTCCTCCCTCAGACCCAGGCCCCCAGCCCTCCTCCTCCCTCAGACCCAGGAGCCCAGGCCCCCAGCCTCCTCCCTCAGACCCAGGAGCCCAGGCCCCAGCCTCCTCCCTCAGACCCAGGGGGGTCTCACAGCCCCTCCTCCCTCAGACCCAGGCCCCCAGCCCTCCTCCTCCCTCAGACCCAGGAGCCCAGGCCCCCAGCCTCCTCCCTCAGACCCAGGAGCCCAGGCCCCAGCCTCCTCCCTCAGACCCAGGGGCGGAGCTCTCGCACCCTTGCCTGGAGGGAGCTGGGTCCCCTCCCCGGAGGTGGGAGACCTCGGTGGGGATGCTGATGCCCGTTCCCTCCCCGCAGACTCGGCCTCGGTGGACTACACCCAGGGGAACGCGGTGCGCCTGGCGCTGGCCGGGCTGGTGCTGCTGGCGCTGGCCGCGCTGCTGGGCTGGGAGTGGCGCGGCGGGCAGCGGGCGCCCGGGGGCCCGGGGGTCCTGGAGCTGGGCCCCAAGGCCTGAGGAGTGAGGAGGCTTCCCGGGGGCAGAGGCCGCTCCCCCAGTGACAGTGACCGCCACCTCTGTCCCGCGCTCCGCCTGGCCCCTTCCTCTGGGTCCTTTGTCCGGGGCCTCCCGGATCCGCGCCAGGCCCGGGTTCGAGTCCCAGCGCTGCTGCTCACCCACCCTGCGCCCCGCTGGCCTGGGCTGTGCAATGGGCGCTGTCGCCCCTCACCTCCCAGGACCTGCAGGGCGAAGCGGACACATGACGCCGGGAGCCTTTGAACCGGTGACTGGCCCCCGTAGCAAACGCTCGGGGTTAGCTACCGGGCAACGGATTTCTGGCCAAGTCTCCTGGCTTTGCCCTGGCCGGTGTGGCTCAGTGGATAGAGCATCGACCTGCAGACTGAAGGGTCCCGGGTCCGATTCCGGTCAAGGGCATGGACCTTGGATGCGGGCACATCCCCAGTGGGGGGTGTGCAGGAGGCAGCTGATTGATGTTTCTTTCTCATCGATGTTTCTCACCCTCTATCCCTCTCTCTTCCTCTCTGTAAAAAAAAATCAATAAAATATATTTTTTAAAAATTTAAAAAATAAAGTTAGGAATTATTGAGGAAAAAAAAAAAAAGGATCATGGCTTTGCCCTGGCTGGTGTGGCTCAGCTGGTTGAGCAAGAAGAGGTCAGTTCCGGTGGTTGGATTCCCTGTCAGGGCACATGCTCGGGTTTCGGGGCGTGATCCCCCAGGAGGGGGCGTGCAGGAGGCAGCCGGATCAACGATTCTCTCTCATCAGTTTCTCCTCCCTCACTCTTCCTCTCTCTAAAAGTAAAAACACAAAAACCCAATAGGAACATTTTAAATAAAAAGTCTCAGGATCTGTCCCAGGGGGCCGTGTGCCCCGGGTGAGCCGTGTGCCCTGGGTGAGCCGTGTGTCCCGGGAGAGCCGTGTGTCCCGGGGGAGACATGTGCCCCGGGCGAGCTGTGTGTCCAGGGGAAGCAGTGGGACCCGGGGGGAGGGGCGGTGTGAACCAGAGGAGGAGCGGACTCTATTTGTGTGGTCCCGAGATAGTCACCATAAAACAAGCAGACTGCCAAATGACAGCGGGGAGGGGAAGGAGACCTGGGGGGAGATAGGAGAACAACCGAAGGACTGGTATGCATGAACATAAGTACAACCAACGAACACAGAACTCTGGGGAGGGAGGGCATGAATGGGAGGTGGGGGAGGGCAATGGTAAGCTGTGTACACATATAATACCTTAATTAAAAAAATTATCTCAGGCAGCTCGGTGACATCATTCCCGTCGTGGCGTCACACCTGGTTCCCAAGCAAACTCCTTAAAAGTCTTCTCAGACCTTCCCCGAAGATAAACCCAAGCGGACCTGGTAGCCCTGGCCGGTTGCTCAGTGGTTAGAGCGTCGGTCTGTGGATCCCTGAGGGTTAGCTCTCGGTCAAGGGCAGGTACCTCAGTTGCAGGTTTGATCCCTGGCCCTGCTGCTGTGCCTGTGGGGGGCAACCAATCATCTCTCTCACATTGATGTTTCTCTCTCCCCCCACTCCTTCCCTTCTGCTCTCTCTCAAAAAAATAAAAAAAAAAGCCCTGACTGGTGTGGCTCAGTGGATAGAGCGTCGGCCTGGGGACTGAGGGGTCCCAAGTTCGATTCCGGTCAAGGGCATGTGCCTTGGTTGCGGGCACATCCCCAGTGGGGGGTGAGCAGGAGGCAGCTGATCCATAATTCTCTCTCATCGACGTTTCTAGCTCTTTATCTCTCTCCCTTCCTCTCTGTAAAATATCAATAAAATATATTTTAAAAAAAATAATAATTGGCTGTGTAAACATTTGCGTTGGGGAACAGTGTTTGCAGTGTTTTATTGGCCTAGAGCAGTGGTGGGCAAACTCGTGAGTCAACAGAGCCAAATACCAACAGAACAATGACAGACATTTCTTCGGAGAGCCACATTTTTAAAGCTTAAACCTCTTCTAACGCCACTTCTTTAAAACAAACTCGCCCAGGCCATGGTATTTTGTGTAAGAGCCACACACAAGGGGCCAAAGAGCCGCAGTTTGCCGACCACAGCCCTAAGAGGGAAACAAAGTAAGCCAATTCTTAATGCAGGTTAAGGGGGTCGTGGGCCTACACGGAGGGTTTCACTAAGGCTTTTGCAGAAAATCCTTATTTTTTAAAT